>VWZL01006033.1:531790-564353 GCA_013396915.1 Stercorarius parasiticus | reverse complement strand
GGGCGGGGGAAAGCCTGCAATTGCTCTCTACCACCGTGCATGTTGATGAATCCCTGGCACATGTTAATTAATGCCCCATTGTGTTTGGCAGCTTGCCAAGGGCTGTGACTGAAGACAGAGGGATCCTTCAGACTAAAAGTGGCTTGCAACATATATTGAAAAGGAAAAGATTTGTATTTATACAAGTTGTGAATATTCATTAAGAAGAAGCCTTTTTGCTGTTAGTGCAATTAACTGAGATGAACTGCCATCTATCACAATATTTTATCATTAGTATAGTAAAATCTTATACCCTATAGAGTGAGTATAAAACATTTCTAGTATTAATGTGACAGTTGGTCAAAAAGAATATTTGAAAAAATCCAGTAATCCTTCTCAGATTCAAGAGTAGGGGAGAGGGAATGATAACCACCATCAGAGTAAAGGAAATTATTTAAAATATTCAGTGAGTAGTTGTACACATTTACGAATAAATGCATTTGTTTGGTTTTGGGTTTTTTTGAGTTTCCCAGGAGCAAATTTGTAGCTGTTCTCAGAAATATCCAGGAAGTAAGAGGTTTTTTTGGCAAGAATATCAAGAAAAAAACACCACTCTTTTCAGATAATCAATTAGAATTAAATCTACAACAGAAAACCAATTCAAAGTGAGATGTTCATTCAGTCTATAACAGAAACTGCTAGTGTGACCACCCTGTTCAGGCAAAATAGCACAACTTCTCAATATCAGAATTACAAAGCCAACAGCTCACAAAGGAGCTGCAAGTTAAAGGCAATTCACAGAAATTATGGGTTGAATAATTTCAAGCAAAAAATACATCTGTGAAAATTATGATCCATTTTTTGGCATCCCGAAAGGAAGAAAAAAACTGAAGAAACTAAAAGAAATCCATGAAAAACGTACCTGTTACAAACTATTCATCCACTCTGCTAATATGATATACATAATAACAGTCATACACTGCAAAGATCACAATACTGTGCACAGCGCAGGTCGTACAAACAATTGTGTACCGAAATAAGAAACATGTGATCATCACAACAATCATGCAATAATTATAATTTTGTAGTTTGCTCTAAGACATGTTGTGTGGCCACAATACCCAGAAACTGAGCAGACCATGAAGTGCTCAGGTGTTTGGCACTGTCCAGGTGCCAGAATTTCTTCTTTGCTTTCCTTTTCTAGGGGGAAAAACGTGAATTATTAGACCTCCTTTTTTTCTAGAGTAGCTTATTATCTCTGCACTTGTAGTCACCAAGGATGAAGCCAGGGCTCCCCCTAGACTCCATCTCCTGCCCTGGGCATGAGACCAGTCTGCATCCCCCATCATCTGGAGAAAGTCAATCACAAGTACATCAGGAGATGCTTAGGCAGGCAGAGAACAGCTGTGGTGGTCCAAGACTGTAACAATAACTTGGGCTCTCTTAGGAAAGATCTTTCCCTCTTCTGGCTGCCAGTCTTTGAGAAACCTTTCTTACGTAGGTTAGAGCTCCCAGGTTAATTAAATGTATCTCAATATTAATTTGCAGAGCCTAGTAATGCATTATTTCAACACTAACTTCATAGATTTTATGGAAATGGTAATTTTTTTAGATAAGAGAGAAAGCTGACATTGTATTACATCTTCTATGAAAATAAAAGCCATGTTTTCAGGTGTAATGAGACTTCCAGAAAGAAAAACCACAAAATCTTTCTTAAGTCAAACTTAGCAGATAGTATTAGTCCCTAGTGACAAGGGGCTGAATCATACCCTGTCATCATTTACCTCAACAGAAAAAGTGCCAGTCCTAAATTTCAGGCAAAGAACCCCCTCTACAACAGATGAGAGAAAAAGCCCCACCTCCACATAGTGTTATCATTGGTTTACACTTTTATGAACTTAAATTCAGAAAACAGAGAGGTCTAAAAGAACACTAAACGTCTCGCTTCAAAATGGTTTCCACTTACTTCCTTCTCAGAATTTAAGAAAAGTTAATTTTTACAACCAACATTTGACCACATGTGACATTCCAAAAGTAGTTTTACAACGTTGCTTACTAATGGGAGACACTTTGAGTTGCTTCTTATGCGATTTCTTCTTTTCCTTGCTAGCTCTTTTTCTGTATGTACTGCTGATGTTCTTCCATTAACAGAATACACCTTTCCTCGCCCTCTGACTACCAGTAACTTAGTGGTTGTTCACGTAACACACTTCTTGTTGACCTATTTAACGTTGAGTTATTTATTTAGCATATTTATGCCTCCTTTTCCATCTGTGAAATGGGAACAGTATTACTTGCCTAACTCTAAGGACTAGGCAAACAATTCAAAAAATTTTTTTTTTTTTTTTTTTTTTTTTACATTATTTGGAGAAGGCAGTTTCTCCATGTACCCATCCTGTACATCCCTGTACACAGGAATGAAAGGGGAGTCCTGAGTGGCAGGAAGGTGTAACAGGCCACTTGTTTACAGCCAATTAAAAGACGGAGGGCGTTCATGCATGGTTTTCCAGATACTTAAGATGTCAGCTGCACTTCAAAATCCAGACCATCTGTCATCAAACAGATGACACGCTTCATCCAGATCATGGATTTTTATCCCTACAAACTACTGGTGATGCACTGAAAGTTTGCTTATTAGGTTGTCTCCAATATTGTTAACAATTTGTCTGTTGACCAGATATTATTTTATGTTACTCATGTTACATATGAGCATCGTTTTGTTTAAAAATATTGTTAGCATATGCTGTAAATTTCAAAATCTCTCAGTTTATTTGCGACATGACCTAAACATAATCTGTGTCATTTATTTTGCAAACTTCTTTGTAAAAAGGCTATCTATGCTTTTATGTGCTATTGGTCCCAAATAGTTTTTTTAAGTTGGCTTGACCTAATTGTTGAGAACGTTTCTCATTTTTTATACTAATGATCTGAATGTTGACATATGTATTTTTATTAAAATTGCACTACTGCGAGTAGTTTTCTACTGCTCTCAAAATAAAACTAAGTTCACTGCTTTTGTGTAATGGAAGTTATTCTTTCTGTGATTGACAACGCAAAATTTCTCAAAGGTGACCAGCATTATCTTGTCCACTCAGGCAACGATTTTCTGGCAGTGCAAGAGTCAAAAAAGAGCAAAATACATTGCAAGATTAAAGTGAAATCAAGGTGAGAATGACTAGATCTTCTCCCTATTCCTGTACTGGAAGAAACCACTTTCAATACTTCAGGCATAGGCTTTGCTCCATGAGCCAGATTTACCTTGACTTCAACCATAAAAAAATCCACCTGGAAGCACAGATGCAAGTAAAACATGAGAGGTGGGTAAGGAGATAGACAAAAGGCAGGAGGTCAAGGAGGAGGCGGGCACAGGCAAGACATGATTAATCCTTCCTGGCAACAGAGCCTGGCCATACAGCTGCCCTTGTGTTGGTATGATAAGCAAAAATTTAAACAGCCTGGAAATGGAGGTGATTATTTCAGCTTTCAGTGACTTAGATACTGAGAACTCCTAGTTCTTGACATTATATGTTCTTGCCCCATAAATCAAAGCATAGAGCCACCATGAAATGGTGTTATGCAGTGGATCAGGTTCACTTGGACACTCCGCTTCTCTTTGAGAGGTGTGATAAAGGCTTTTGTTCCTACCTTCTAAAGAGAAGCTTAGGACCATAAGTGTTTCTTACACATCCAGAAAAAGCAAAAAATTAAATAAAAGCAAAGACGAACAAGTTTCTCGTCTGCCAGCTTTGCCTACAGCTCTGGGAGGAGGTTCCCCCCAGTAGTTGGTGCTGGGCAGGCAGGCTATGAGCCACCAGCTTCCTCCCAGGCTACAGACGGTACTTTTAACTGTCCTTTCCTGACCAACCGCATTCTCTACCATCCTCCCACAGCTTCTCAATAATAATTATGTCAATTATCTTCTCTTCTCCTGGGTTTTCTGATAGTCTGGATGACTTTTTCCAGGAAAAAAAAAAAAAACCCAAAAAGAAAAGTTTTCAGCCAGAAATAGAAACAATGAGGAGATGCCTTTCCACGGTCTCTTCATGTCGATATATTTCTCTTGCAACCTGTACCACTCCTTGCAAATCTCAGACAAGACAGATAGCCTTCAGTGTGGATGTATTTGTATTATTTTTTGCATCAGACTGAAGAATATAGACCTAAAAGTCTCTAACTGCAAAAGGAAACCCACTCTCCTTTTGACAGCAGATAGGTCTGTATTAACTTGTTTTGCCCACATATGAGAAGGCCATTAGACAGCCTTCGCTCTTAGCTCCGATAGTTCCAGTTTATACCTATTTCTTCTTGTTTTTCACTTTAGCCTCAGTATCTCTTGTTTGATCACTATTAAATAACATTTGCATAATAACATTCATAAAATAAAAACTAATTAATGTGTAACCTTCTTCTAAAACCAAACACATTTTTTTTAGAAAATATCTGATATGTGGGTCTCAAGGAGCTTGGGCTCCTCCACCCACACCCAAGCTGCCTTGTCGCAAGCCAGCCTCCTGGTCACGAGCAATGTCCAAGCCAATATGCTTGAACTCCAAGGCCTGTCATACTCTAGTAGCACTTCTCCACACTTGCCTAATTTCAATATGTATTTCATGGATTTGGATGACTGCGGTGACTCTAGATGAGGTCTTAGTATTGTCTTTCATTGCTTTATTTGCACTCCCCTCTGGCACTATCTTCATGGAGCTTAGGGTCACATCTGCCACCTCCATTCCTTGCATGAGACTGGCAGACCACAGCCCTCCCCTTGCCAGCTGGGACAGACAGGTCTTCATCTGCTGTTTCCGGCTGATTAGCCCCACCCTATAGTAAAAACCCGTTTGATTACTCCCTAATCAAGACACCTTTTATCTGTTCTTTAAAAAATTCCTCCCATTTTATCTTAAGGCTCAGTAGCTCTCCCCATGTGGTATTCTGATCCACCTTTGTAGTAATAATACCTCCTGCCTCTGTGCTGCCAATGCATGTCATCAGCATCGTCAGATTTCTTCTGCCAAGACCCTTCATGGAAATATTCAGTAAGTCCAGCTCCAAGCAAAGGCTAGCAAATTTTATCCCAGACTGGTACTTCTAAAATGTCTGTTTTCACACTTCCTTTGAGAAATTTTATACCGTTTTCCTTAAACTAATTTCCAGTCTGACACCGGCAGTCACGTTACCAAAGGTTAGACAGACCCTGCATTTCTACTGTAGACTAATGCCCAGAAAATTAGTTATTGAAGGAGACTTTCATTGTCCAGGAACAGTCTAACTCTGCACCCAGGATCAACATGAGAGCTCTGGGTGTCAAGGCATGGAGGAAGCACACTGTAACTGTTGGCAGACTACTTCATTGAGCACAGAAATTGAGGTTTTGCTTTGTATACGTCTTCTCCCACATGGTACAAGGCACGCGTGCTGGAATAATGAATTATTTCTGCTGCTGCATGGTAGTTCTACTGCTGTATGAGAATTAACAACAGTGTGATACAACTGGCACTAGGAAATGTTATCAGGTGTCTTGAATCAAAGCTCTAGGATATGAACAACCCTGAGGAGATGTTATTTCTTTGGTGTAAAGGTAGGATCTAGGCAAAAAAATAAGTACGTGCACACTGTTGAAAGCATACATCATGAGGCTAATGCTTCTCAGAAGATCTAGACTTGCACCACATGCTCTACAGAGCTGGGATGCACATTTGCAGTGCATCCAGTAAGTCTAGGACAGATTTTTTGCATGTCCATTATAGATTTGACATCCATAGAAGGGCTGGAGTCTGCACATACACCACAGAGCCTATCTACCTATGTGAAGTGCACGTATCTAGATTTTCTGGAATTCAGTAGCTGGTGTCTCAGCTGAGCTCTTGGTCATCTGGAAGCACTGAGGAAATATGCAAAATCTTATAATTCCTACAGAATTGAAATGCCATGAGGAGTTAAGGGACATAGCCAGGAATCCATGGAAAATTCTTCAAGTGACATTGAGTGGGCTTTCAGACACCATGATCAGGAGCAGCGGTGTGAGGAGACAATCACTCCAAGGATGACACCTTTCCTGTAACACTGGACAAAGGGAAGAGACTCAGGACCTAATTCCACCTTTCTGTCCAGTCTGATTTAGTTGCCACAGAGGTGTTGCAGATAAATGCTGTAGTAGGCTAACCAAAAATAAACTAACCAGGAATAACTTTCTCCACAAAACCAGAGAGAAGTAGGAAATTTTTTTTGCCTTAAAGAGTATGTCACCATGGTTCCTGGGGCTGCATTAGGATGACGTAATATCACCTTCTGATAAGTATTACATATAAAAGTGAAAATCAGGCCCCGTATGACAAGAAAAATGTAATTTTTATTTGCTATTATGACATCAAGAAAATTGGGTTGCTTTTTTTGTAGATGGGATTATGTTAGAGCTCTGGTTAGGACACGCTATTAATAGTGGTATATATTTATAAATATATAAAGCTTGAAATGAATGGGTGAAAAGACTAGAAACTTATTCAGGTTTTTAAAATCTTTTCTGCTGGGTACTTTTCTTTCTAATTATTCCGTGGATGAAAGCGTACTAATTCCCAGGGAAACAGATCTTTGTAAGACACCTTTTAACCAACTTCTTTCTCAATGCTTTAGGATAGATTCTGTCATTCTTGCTAAGTAGGAAGAGACTCTGAGATGGCAGAAGAAAGGAATCAGTTGCCCCAAATTGCTGGCATTTAAACTTATTCTGAATGGGTATCAATGCCGTGGTGTTTAAATCATTGGCGGATGATTTTACTAGCATCCCTCCCATCCGTGCCGGGAAAGGAGCTGAAATAGCCATGGTGACAGGCAGAGAGTTTTACAGGAATAGATGCAGCCTCAAGTGTTTGCATCATTTTTAGTATAGTGAGAGTGCTCTACTGCAATTGCTAACAGCAGTAAAAAACAACTGTAACATAAATTTTTGAAAGACATTAAGATAAAGGGCGATGAGAAGTTAGACAAAGCAAAGAAATTCAACTTAAAATCGTAGATGAATGGAAGAAATAAAGAAAATGGAAAAATGTACATCTTAGGCAATAGTCTGCTGGAGCAGAGAAGGGTTTTTGAGACATGGCTCTCAGTCAATTTTGCTCAAGTACTGTCAGGTAACGTCGAGAGTAAGCTCAGTGAGGAGAATTTTGTCATATTTCATGAGGAATAAAATCCCCAGAGTATAGGTGCTATGGAGGTGTTACACGGCACTGAACCTGCTGCAGAGTTTAACTACAGAATTAACATCTCTACGTCCAGCTTGAAGGCAAGAGCTCAAGCTCCAGGCTGGACAATGTGGGAAGGCAGAGAATGAGTAGCCAGCTATCTCTAGCCATCACCACAGCATTCTAATTACCTCCTTAAAAATAGAGTTTTCAGACCCAGATGCGGGACATGGAAACAAGACAGCCCTGTCTGATACCTGCAGAGCTGCAACTGCTCAGGAGCTGAAAGACTGAGCCCTGACATGGTGACAAAGGAGAGTGAGAGGTGGGATCGAAGTGCAGTGTGGTATCTCGGTTGGTGGTACAGCAGGTCTGGATGCGCCAGGGGTAGCAGATCTGATGGAAATGGGGTCTCTGTGGGCTCAGTGCTGGACTTGCCTGAGAGCTTCCCTGGTGTTAGGGACATCAGTAGCCAGAGATGACAAATCATGACCAGGGGGAGACAATGTGCAGGGAAGTGTGCCATCCAAGGTACACGTGTGCGCCAGGTATTGACACCAATGGATGGAGAAAGTGATGTGAAGGCTGAGTGCCTGGCTGTGGTGAAGCACCCATGACTGATGGATTGTTGTGCTCTCCCCAGACTGATGATCCAATCCTTTCCCTAAACAAAATTTTCTTTGTTTCAAACACAGAAGTGCTGTTTAGCAAGAGCACCGTAGTGAAAATGCACTCCTTGATATCTGAGCACAGCCCCATCACTGCCATCAACACCTGGCATGAGGGTTTTGTGGGTAAAATTCAAGGAAGGGTGAGAAAAGATAAATGAGGTTACATAAGGTCAAGTTAAGGAGTCCAAGTTAAAAAAAAATTAAAAAAAATTCCACATGGTCAAACAGATATTGCCTTAGAACAGCTTGGGTTTTTTCATGAAAACTTTCCACCCCTTTTTCTGAAGCTCCTACATTTAGTTTGCAACCTGACCTTAGTTTATCTAGGGGAAAATGCCACCATGATAGTTCAGCGGAATGATGAAGAGGAAGCTTCAGATTTACAACACTCTCTTCATCCTGTGGCAGTGTTACGCTTGGGGCTTGATTTGGTCACCAAGATGTAGGTTTCTAAAGCCATTTGAGAAGGCCTAAGGTATACTGCCTGCCCAACATTTCAGAAGGGCTTCGGTTTCCATCAGACCCCATGTCAGGCTTGCCAGGTTTGCATAAAGCATGAGGCTCTGAGGCCATATTCCCTACTACAAACACAAGTCCTGCAACTGAATCCTTCATTATTTTTCCTGAAGAAGGTCACAAATTTCACCGAGGCAAAACTTCCAAAAATGTTATCCCAGCTGTCCAGATCTAAGAACAGAGCCTCTATGATGCCCTTTAAACACAGTTCCAAGTAAGTCTTTGCACATCTTCAGGCAGGGTTATAGTTTATTTATAGGTCACTATGACAATTTCTATATGTTTTCCCTGGTAGCACCCAGGGAACCTCAGTTAATGAATGCCTTTGTCATTTATTAAACTTCCGATGCTTCTGGCGGTAAGTTTATGAGAACTCAATACAGAAGCTTGCCTGAGTCTAAGTTGATGCACATGTTTACCCTTTGAATAAACTCACCTTTCAAAATGTATGTTGGTAGGGGCATTAGTGCTGGGAACACTACTGCCAGTGCCTCCTCTAGCTCCTCCTGACACACATAATTTATGTCCCCATAATTTGCCGGTACTTACTCATCATGGAGGACTCTCAGTGAAGCATAGGCTCTGAAATCAAATGTGCATAACAGTGTTGGACAGAGGAAGGCCTGTATTCTTTAAAATCTGGATTAAAATTCTGTTAGTGCACTTTCTCATTCAGTAGCTACAATACCATACTTGCATAAACACCTACTCTAGCTGGTGCTTATGTTTTGACCGCTTTTCTTGCTGGTAAAGTACCCTGTGATTTTCTCAGACCTGGAATATTTTGTGGCATGTATTGGTTTAATGACAAAGGACTGGCAGGTTTTCCAAGTCCCAAGTAAACCTGCAACTCTCACCAAATCTCTGTTTTCTTTCCATCTCTGCTATTAAGCTGGGTGTTGGTTCCCATGAGGGGTTTGACTCAAACGCATGGCATCACACAGGCAGGGTCTGATGGCCCCAACCATCATGCATTTTGTTATTATGGTGAGAGCCTTTTCTCATAAATGGAAGACGGTTTGGAAATTATTTATTTATTAATCCCTCTGCATGCTAGTACTTCGCTGGACAAGTCCTGTCCCTCTGAGTAGGGATGTTAAATGGGCATATTTTTGTCTTTCTTACTCTGCACTGGTATGTCAATGATTCTTTTTCTATTCCGTGTTATCTTCTGATAGAAACACACAAAGAAGTCATAAAAAATCACTTTTCCTCCCTATCCAGGATCAGTGACTTTCCATGAATTCCAGTGCACTTGGATGAACTCACCAGCAAAGGCTTGGTGTTTGCAGGGAACCGCAGAGATCACCTTTGGTAAAAAGAGGGATTTTGCGTTCATGCAAACATGGACTATTTATGAATGTACAGCTTGCAATTTGTGCCTGACATGAACCAGAGGAAAGTCTGCAGAATGCTGTGAGGGCAGGAGCCACAAGGCTTCACATAGCTTTAGCAGGAGATAGTGCAGGAGAAACTAAGTGGATTAAGACCTGTTTTGTGTGATAACTTCTGGTTCTGGTCAGTGGTAGGTTTCATACAAAATTCATGCACTAGGGCTGGAGAAGGTGTCAAACATGCCTGAAGAGCAATGGAAAGAGTGGGATCAACAGTCGACTTAAAACTGTAATCAGATTGTCCCTTCTTGGTGTCCTCAAGGCACCCGCGCTCATCAGTAGCTCAATGTGTGTATATTCTTGAGACATACCTCTTACATCACCTTAGAATTTTTTCACCTTTGGTTTGGCACGTTTCACCACCCTCTATTTTAACATAAATAAACGCGCTTAATCATCCCAAGGCAAATTGATCACTTCCCAAGAGACAGAAACTTTGGTGAGGTTTGCAGACAGAATACAAGTGCTAGCAACATGTCAGTCTCTCTAATGCAATAAGAACACTTATATTGTCCAGGACACAGCCCTGCTTGCATCAAAATCCTGTCAGCTAAACAAATAAAGTGAAACCTTAGGAGGGAGAGTTGGAGAAATTAACTGTTGTGGGCTATAGTTAATGAGTGGTTTGACAAGGAGAAAACCACGGTCATGAAAGTGTACAAATAGAATGGAAACAGAATTAACACCACAAAAAAGAATTTGTCCACTTACATTAGAGGCTTATTTCGTCCAGAAGTTTACTGACATTTTGTGGGATCTACCCCCAGCCAGCTACTGAAGATTTTCCAAACAGGATCAACGAGATCAATCAAAACATCGGGACTTTGAAGTGTGGCCAGGCTGCTGGGTAAAAGTATGAAAAATATGTCTAAGACTTCATTAAAAAATTGTCTGCATGACATCTTCCATAAGATATGCAACAGCCTGGCAGCACTGGCTCATTAAGAAAAAAAAGCTGTAAATGGTCACTCCCCACAGAATAGCTGTTGTGCCGCATTATGGCCGGACACAGGGGCATTTCGCTCGTGCCTGTTGTTATGATCCTAAGCAAGACAGCCTCTTGCACAGGAACACAGTTTGCTTAACCCCCTAGGTCCACCCAGGGGCTCTTATGGTATTTAATTATCTGGACTAAGCATTAGAAAATCATACAACAAGACAAGGGGATTGTCCCTGGGTGATGGGAGGAGGACTACACGGCTCAAGGCACCTTTTTTTTTTTAATTTTCTGCCTCCTGTGACAGTCTTTTCTGTAAAGAAAAGGTGAAAAATTAGACTATTCTAAAGGTAATGAAATCAGACACTTTGGAAAGAATTCCTTTGTTCTAATATCTATCAGTAACATTCAGGTTAAATCTCCCTTACCTTTTATTTTAGAGCATCAGAGGAGTTGTCTTGTTATTTCTAATCACAGAGTATTCACAGCCTGCACTTGCACTTACATCCAGGGCACATAAAACGTGGAATTGCTGGAGGTGATCATGACCAGGAAAGACCACAACGTCAAGAAAATGCAAATGATACAAAACTTCATGGTGTCTCCCACTGCACATAGTTAGAAGGCAAAAATATTTCTGTTTTCATGAGTCCTGGTTAAGCTCTGGCCGAAGGATTGGAGTTTTTTGCCTATTTCGAGTCCTTTTAAATAAAACCAGAACGGTCATAGGTCAGTTGCCAAAGCTGGCTCACAATTTAGTTGACATGTTACACCGATCACCTTCTGCCAGCTAATTGCCATGAATAGCTTTAGTCTTTTTCTCTCCTTCTGGACAAGAAATAAACCCTCTCCTATTATCTGCTTCATAGTCACCTTACCTCTAGTCTCCTGAAATACACACGTACGGATGTATCAGGGAGATAAGATCCAACCAGTTCTTCAAACTGAAGGCAGAATAAGCACTACCTGCAGTAGGGGCTGCTTGATTTGTTTTATCTTAACATGAGTTTTAGTTATGATTTCATACTTTTAAATACAAATAAAAAATAGTATGGTATCTAGGGTACATAGGATATTCCCAAAGAAATTAACTGTGTCTTGAATTTACTGCCCTGAAAGTATTTTCTTGTTTTTCCTCTGTCATTTTTTCTGCCCTTTAGCCTGTTGGTGTTCCACCTACCATCACATCCCAAGGACATAAGCCTAATATCTTGCCCTAAGCAATCAATATGCAAAATAGCTTTTTGGTTAATGAACTGCAATTGGTCTTGTGTGTTATCGGGTGGATGTTTTCTGTAATTTGGTCACACGAACCTACATTGTTAGAAGGAACGTCTCAAGTAGAATGGAAGTTTTAATTTTCCTAGAGATGAAATGAGAAAATAATTAGATGGGCAGAAATGAGTTTCAAGGAACCTTGGGTTTTTAGGACCGAAACATCACAGCGTGAAGCATCATTCTTAAAAAACAGGCCACTGGAAGACAAACTGACTGAGTGCATGCAAAGCAAAATTTTCATTTTGATTTGAGCCTGCATGAGTAGAAGGTTTAATTGGATGGATATCTACCTGAATTGTTTAATTTCCTCCATGGCAGGACTTTGAAGAAGACATTGTGATTCCCCATGAACTTCATCTATCAAGTAATCTGATTTCTTTCAGGACACAATCAGAGTCCTAATCACTTGTTCTGTCTCAGAATATGCACAAGAGTTAACACAAAAATGATTTTGAACGGACATTTAATAACTGTTGATAGACTTTCTTAAAATATTACATGAGAAAGAGAGTGCAGCAAGTACCTACCACCAGAATGGAGTTTAGTGGTACAAAGATGAAAGGAGCAGGTTTTGAGGAGTATGAGGCAGCATGCTTTGGGTGTTTCAGAGGCAAGAGGAAGAGTTCAGTTCTTCTTCTTCTCTGGTTCTTATATACATATATATATATGGAAAATGAGACAGTGCATAGATAACGCATCGATAATGTATGGTGTATGCCTAACTCCATAGTTCACTATTTGCTTTTGGTTGGTGTGGAAAATCAGGTTCACTATTAAAAGAAAGACAAACTCTATCACCAACATGTGCAAAAAAGCCTTGTTTTTGTTTTCAGTGATATTATCACCAAGATTTCATACTGGATTATTAAAGGAATACTTCAAAAGAAGTAAGTCATGTTTGATATTTTTTTTTATTTATTATGCTGTAGTTTCTCTACCATATTGTACCACATTAAGTTCAGAGGCAATATGCTCAGAGAAAGCGCATATCAAAGAAAGGGGGAGAAAAAAATTGACTTGAAGAAACTACGGTTCAGCTTCTTGCAGAGCCTTATTTGCTAGTTTACATAATGGTTTTAAAAATCAACTTATTAAGCTGTAAATCATAGCATTCTGTACTTTATCTTTAGGAAAAATTAATGATAGAGATAGGCACATTAGAAGAAGACATAGTGCAGTTATGTGACCCCATTTTAAAAAAATTATGAGTAGGGGTTAGGAGCTGTGACACACAGCTCAAATTTAGTTTGAATGGTGATGAGCACCACTGCGTTGAGCAGTCTATTATACTATGTCCATGTTTGCACAGTTTGACTCATCATGGCTGACAGTGCAGAAACAGGAGTATGTTGATAACTGTGACATTTTGAATGGTCCCAAAATATAAATTTGCGGGTAAACCTGGGATGAAATGTACACAGCTGGATGCAAACAAACATTTGTATGGTTGTATACGCCAACTTCACAGTGGTCTGAAAGAAAGAAGCATGAACTTAGCAGTGAGAAGTGGCAATGCAAGGGGTATTATACATGATATTTTCCTTAGCAAAGCTCAGACGCATTGGAAAGATGGCACTTCCAGCACTGCATTCTGGTTTTCATCATTTTGGTACTCCACGTTCATTTTACTGTTATTGGTAATGCTGGCAATGTGGTTCAAAGGCTATCCAAAGAAGGCATCGAAAAAGGTTCATCTGGCTGCATCGTTCAAGTGGCTGAACTTTATGATGACTCCTTTATCTCTCTTTACGAAAGAGATATCGGACGGGCCATTAAAAATCCTACACACATCCGTTTTCACCACTGAAGCAGGAAAATAGATGCATTTACATTTTTAATTTAGGTGTGAGGAAGCTACAGTATAAGATATCAGTTAGACCAGCTTCATAGGAGTGAGAACTTCTGTTGGCATTTTCTCAGATGAGAGAGATGCAGTATTCTCCATGGAGGTGAGACTAGATTTGCTTCACAGGGCCCTGAAACTCCTATATGAAAAGAAATGTTGTTGTGAGTGATTATTAATATATAATTAAATGTCAGGCTACATCTATCTTGTTCATTGTTTTCCCTTCATTTTAAGCTTTAATTTGAGTGGCTCAGAAAACAAGGAGCAGAGCTGTTTTCTACACAAGAGAGAGAGATATCTCAAGGCTGTTTTTGATCTAGTACTGGCAATGCTAGTCAGAAAGCAAAACCCAAAATACCTTTTTCCTGAAGTTTTATTTACAAAGCTGGGCACATCTTTCACTCAAAAGAGAAAAGAGAAAAGAGAGAGGGAGAGATCACGAAGGAAATCAGAACATTTAAATCAACCAGAAAACAGCATCTTGAAAACACATCCAGCTAGTGAAATAAGCATGCTGAAAACAGGGAAGATCTCTTGCACGCATTGGCATCTAAGCTATATCTGAATAAATCACCAACACAGCTGGAACAAGAAGGTGACCCCAGCATTAAATTAACATCTTGGGAAGGCTTCAGTAGGGTTCCTACCAGTTATCTGGACTGAGAAGGAGCATTCAAGACCGTAGACCCAGAGAGCAGCTCAGGCAGGTGGTTGCTCACCCAAGACAACCAGATGTTTGCGAAATTCCCCCACCAGTCACTGAGATTTATACACGCAGCACAAAATACAGAAGATGTTTGTGCAATGTTGCAATAACATTCATCGCCGGTGCTCCTAGGAAAAAACGTTTAAAGATCAAAGACCAAAAGGATTTTTATTCAGAAAGATAATCATCTTCTGTGCTCCAGTAAAAGCTCAGGGTATCTCCCACTCCATGAGCTGATGGAAGGGCAGCAGGGAAAGGGAAAATGAAGAAATACCGTTTTTCATGTGCTGCCATGTACTACAGTGCCTGTCACAGCCACTGTGATCTCTTCCCACCTGAACTGCCAGGCACATGAAAGGAGATCCATTCAGCAGAATATCTACAATTCACACCCTCATCTTTATAATTAGATATCAAAGCACACAGTTTCATGGGCAGGGAAAGTAATGAAGCATCCTTTCCAAATGATCTTCCCATATAGTCTGTTGGGACATTAATAGGATCCCTCACCTTTATCTAACAGTTGGAAACCTTACGGGAATTTAATATCTTTGATGCATCAAGCTAGCAAGCTTGGCTGAAATTAGCCAAGAAGTTCAAAAGTTATTTGCAGGGGAATAAAATGGAGGAACGAACAGGAGACAACTAAAGAGAAATATGCATGTTCTCTTTGATGAGAATTAAATAAACCTTTGTTCTTGAGGCAAACAGATTAAAATCATTAAGGTTTGAAAGGCATCAACTACTGTTCCATCGCCACTGGTACTTGGATCATGTTCTCCATAGGAAGATGAAGAAGGGATGAAATACTTGGACATAGCTCCTTCAGATCCGTTCTGGTGCGTCAGTGCAATGCTGGTCACTGTCTCCTCATTCAGAATGAAAGTGGAGGACTTCATCTCTGCTGATTGGGAGTTCAGTCTTGGTTTTCTCCTTCTCCCTGTTTTTTTTTTCCTCCTCCTCCCAATCCCTCTGTCTCATTTATGTGCTGGATTTGCTACAATGCAAAACTTTCTGTCCCTGTAGCTCTAACGCAGCAAGCCTGGCTAACAGCCACTGGGAAGCCAAGCACCTCAGATTTCAGAGCAGAAGGTGGAGAAGCTTATTCATATACAGGTTTGCCACTGAGTGGAATAATTACTAAAATGGCCAAAAATACAGCATTGTTCACACATTAAGGAAAGTTATAAAATCAAAAGACTCCTCAGGTAGAATACAGCCGCAGCTGGCATGAGAAGAATACAACATCTGCGATTCCCTGTACAAGATTGCTCGTGAAGCTACACGAGGGACGGGACAGAATGTGATCATTCCGTGGCCTTGCCTTGTGATGAATAGCAGACATGGGAATGAGATGGTACTACGGAACCATGAGCTGCCTACTCGCTACCCTGAGCCAACATTTCATTAAATTTTGATGAATTTTGTGCGAACTTTGCTCACTACAATGTACCAAAACACACCTCCATCCCAAAGGCTACCCGCCTCCAAGGTGCGACCACTCCCCCTTGAGTACACCAATCATAATAAAAGTATTTATGACTAAAGTCACTCAAACTCCACCTTGAAGATAAAAAATAGTATAAAAATAGCCCGAGAGAGGGGGGATATCAGGGAAGACACTATCGTGAACAAGTTGAGGAGAACTCCGTCACTGACTTCTGGGATCAGTCGACGGGCTGAGCCTTTCTTCCCCTCTATAGGGACGCCTTTGGGCAAGACTTAGGCTATACCGAGTGCTTCCTCAGGAAACTTAGAATTTCTTTCCTACATTTATAGCCAGGCTGTATTATTTATAACTTTGTCGCGTGTTTGGTATATTTAACTGTACTTTTCTTTGCATGTGCCTTGCAGACAGTGTATTTATCACCGGCAACCCTAAGAACCTATGGATCTGTTGTTAAAATAAACTGCACTGTTTAAGTAGCTGGGTGTTTCGGTTTCTCACTGAACGCGACCAAAGACTCGAGAGTGGCCGTGCTAGTTCATAAGCACAACTAGACTGAAGGCGCAGTCCACTATTAGTGTATCCAAATCGTAACAGTTCAATACATATTAAACACGACTGGACTGATGGTGGTGAATTGGGCATCATTCAGAATCTAAACCTAGTCACACCTAGCCTCCCACCTCGGTGAGGAGTGTTAGAACGCAAGGGGGTTTATCTTCTGCCAAAACAGCTTTGCCCCTTTCATGCAACACACTGAGACAAACTACTTGTTTCAACTGTGCAAACTAGGTGAAAGGTAATAGTAATACATGATGATTTTTAGGTGTTTATTTTTCATCCACAAATCCCAAGGCACTTTGCACTTCGTAATTATTCCTATTTTTAGTGAGGCTACAGAAAGAGAAAGTCAAATTAATTCTTAAAGACAATCTACCCAGAAAGAAATAGGACTAGACAGAGACCTTAGTACCCAGCTCTTTCCCCATAAATCTGTCTCCTAGATTACAATAAAGAACTGATGCTGAAAATTTTTTTCCCTTTACTGTAAGGTTATTGCATTGTATGGGGGCAGTGGCTGAAGCCTGAATATCACTTTTGTACAGAAAAGGATCATCAGACATGTAAACTTTTATTTTGCTTTGTGCTTTTTTTTTTTTTAATAAGCAGTCCCCCTATTTTTTAATATGATTTTATTAAAAAAACCCACAACATCAAGGATGAAAAAGTCACACGTCCATTCTAAATGTCATTGCTTCAAAAGAAGGACTATGCTGGTATTATATGGATACCTAGAAGATCATGAATGGATGAGAATTCATTTAAAATATATCTGGCTGCGGTTTGCTCTGCTTTATCTGAGAGTGGAACCTGGCCTCATTCATTGGAGCACTTTGGAGGAAAGCTAAAATAAGCTTTTTTATTTCTGAGGTAGAATTTAGGAGAGCGCGGGCTTGGTTCTTGCTACAGCACCTGAGATGCTCAGCACTCAAGTGGCAAATCAGCGAAGCACAAACACTTGAGACTCCGCATTGTCCTGCTGACATCAGTAGGGCTTCTCACATGGCTAAGTGAAGTATATATTTCAATGTCGCTGCATTAAGATCAAAGCACCTTGAATGACCACTTGGCAGAAGTTGTAAAATGAGAGCAGAACCCGTGTTTCGCTTGGGATTGTTCAGTGGTTTTTAATTGGTAAGTGAAATTTTGCGTAGTTCATACATGAACTAGTGACCAGCTGATCAAAAAGCTACTGCTGGCCGTCAGTGAAAAAGCACTCTTCTTCCTTTTTGCACAAATTCACATTTATATCTGTGGTATGCGTATTTTGCAGATCAAGTTCGAATGTGTCTGTAAATGTTGATAGGTGTCTCAGATTATAAATTAAAGCAGGAAAATAGAATCTTATTATAAACACATACAGACACATACACCTTTTCCCCTAAATATTAGATATCTATATCTTTCTGTCTATTTCATCGAATATATGCATATAAAGTATACTTTATATGTCTGTAGTTTTGTATGGAGGGTATAAATACATATTGTACATAAATGATTTATTATAGAAATATCAATGTTTCTAGATTACACTGCATAGTAGATGAGCTGTCATTAGCAAAAAAAAGGATACACAGCTTTTCAACAAAAGAAGAGAATGAGGCTGCCAGGGTGTTGCAGCGGTTTGGGCGTTTTTGTGTGCATGCATGTGTGTGTGTGTATGAGTCTTTGTGTGTGTGTGTCTTTTATTTATTTATTTTTTTAGGATCCATCCCTGCCAATCTTTGCACTGCCAGTAGGGAAAATCATATCCATGGCAACCAACCGCACCATTCCTACCCACATCAATGATGCCTCCAATCTAAACTGTCAAATATTCTATGCACATCATGTAAAATAGGTCTCTTTTCCTTATACCTCCGTGCATCTAGTTTCTGTGGCTACATGTTTATGTAAATGAGAATTGTCCTTTTTCTCTCAGGTTGATTGAACACTGAATTTGTTTTGCACCTTGGCAATGCAAAGCCATGCTGTCTTGCCACCTGGTATACCATGTAATTGCAAAAGCTATATTATAATGATAACTCTCCTTAAATTGGTCTGATAATACCAACTACCTGGCTTGTGAGGAAGACTTGGAGTGTGCTTTGAAATAAGAACATTAATATGGGGCTGAGATATGCGAATAATGTTTAGTTGGCTCTCTAGAGTGTACAAATTTTCAGGACTGGAAAGCTAGTATTTCATTTGTTCTTTACAGTTAGTGAAAAGGAGAAAACATCCTTCATAAATCCTGAATGAAAAATTAGTCACCATTTTTTGTTGACAGACCTCAGATTCCAAGGATTACCCTTTTCCTACTTGGCAGGAAAAAAAGAAAGCCCATCAAACGCTGTAGGCTTCTGCCCCACATTTTAATGGACATACAGTGAAATCTTCTTTCCTTGGTCTCCTTTGAATGGTGATTTGTACAATAACCTACTAATAACCTACAATAACCCTACAAAAGCAGCGTGGCAAGCAGGCTGAGGGAGGGGATTCTGCCCCTCTACTCTGCTTTGGTGAGACACCACTCACAGTGCCATGTCCAGCTCTGGGGCCACCATCATAAGAAGGACCTGTTGGCATGGGTCCAGAGGAGGCCAGGAGATATCAAGAAGAAATTCTTTGCTGTGAGGGTGGTGAACCCCTGGTCCAGGTTGCCCAGAGAAGCTGTGGCTGCCCCGTCCCTGGAGGTGTTCAAGGCCAGGTTGGACAGGAGCAACCTGGGCTGGTGGGAGGTGTCCCTGCCCAGGGCAGGGGGTGGCACTGGATGGGCTTTAAGGTCCCTTCCAACCCAAACCATTCTATGATTCTAAATTCCACAGCAACACTAACCAGAGGTGCCAAGGTGCCTAACAAAGAACATGCACACGGCGGTGCTGAGCCCCTCCATTGTGTCCCCACCTCTGGTGCCAAATTAGGAGCAGAAGATACTTCCAGTCTCAGTCACCAGAACCCACAGCAGCCTCCAGAGAGGTGCAAGGCTTCGGCTTTTACTTTTCAGGTAAAAAAAAAGTCCCGGATGTCAGGACCTTGACAGCGTTACCTGGTAAATAAAAAGTGCTGGACAAAAGATACAGCATTAAAAAAGGATGTTCTTTTGAAGCTAAGGCCTTTTGGTGACATTTTTCTTCAATGTGCAAGAATAATTCGGTGCCTAAGACTTTCTTGTATGCCAAGGGCTGTGGGAAGAGTGAACCAGTTGCATAAGTCTGTAACTCAGCAGTGCAGTCATCAAAAGCAAAATTGTTCTTGTCGAGAAAAACAACCCCAAAATGTAACTAAAGAAAGAGGATTCCATTTGACATAAATGCTCTCCTTTGAACATTAGTGCATAGGTGTGCTTACCTTTCACAAAGTTTCAGCTAATCAAAGATGAAAAAGTTATTTGAAAAAAAATTGTGCTCACAAAGTAAATTGTGTATCTTTCTGCGAATTCCAATCCTCTGTCAACTGATATCACTTTATCATACCTTAACTAGTAAAACGTAATGCACACAGGGCTGTACAGACAGCATATTATCCCTCTAAATTCAGTATAAATTGTACCAGTGAGACTGAGCACTGGTGCTGTATCCTCCTCTGTGGAATTAAAAAGCTCATGAAGATACCATTCCACTGACAGCATTGTGTCTGGGATCTTCCAAAGGCATTTGCCAGGAGGACAATTGTAGCACTGATTTCCAAAACACCTGCTTGTGTCTTGTGAAAGGAGCTTGTGGAACCTGTGAAAGGTCACTGCAGACATTAAAAACTGGGATCTCCCCCTGGCCCAGGGGAATCCTGAGATGTCAGATATAAGGTGGCCCCACCAGAGCTGTCAGCTTCTTTCTAAAGTATTCAGCCCATCTGCTATTGAATGGAGCAGTGGTGGGAACCCATACTCTGCTTGTGGCTGCTCTGGGAATGCTCCTAAGCCAGACACAGAGAAAGACAGGAACATGATGGAGAGAGAAACAACATCTGAATGAAAAAAGACCTTCCCTCTCTACACCAGTACTTTAAGCATCATTTCCTACTACACTTACCCAGAGTTTCACACAGAAATCAGAAAGTCAGAATTAGTATGACCATTTAGCATTTTGAAGGCACGTAGTCCTAAGGCCACCTGTTAGATCAAGCACACTGTCTACACAGATAGCAAGCTTCTTTCATATCTGCATTTAGTTTTTCCCTCAGTTACTGAATTTTTAAGATTTTAAACAGCCATGTCCAAAACAAAGCTTTGAAAGAAAATTCAGACACTCTATGGCAGATATTCCAGACTAGGAGCATCTTTAATCATAGAATCATAGAAAGATTAGAGTTGGAAGGGACCTTAAAGATCATGTCGTTCCAACCCCTCTGTCCCGGGCAGGGACACCTCCCACTAGACCAGGTTGCCCAAAGCCCCATCCAACCTGGCCTTGAACCCCTCCAGGGATGGGGCAGCCACAGCTTCTCTGGGCAACCTGGGCGAGGGGCTCATCACCTTCACAATAAAGAATTTATTCCTCATATGTAGTCTAAATGTCCTCTCTTTCAGTTTAAAACTGTTCCCCCTCATCCCATCACTCCCCTCCCTGATCCAGAGTCCCTCCCCAGCTTCCCTGTAGCCCCTTTAGGTACTGGAAGGGGCTCTAAGGTCTCCCCGGAGCCTTCTCTTCTCCAGGCTGAACCCCCCCAGCTCTCTCAGCCTGTCCTAATAGCAGAGGTGCTCCAGCCCTCGAATGATCTTTGTGGCCTCTTCTGGACCTGCTCCAACAAGTCCAGGTCCTTCTGATGTTGGAGCCCCCAGAACTGGACACAGTGCTCCAGGTGGGGTCTCCCCAGAGTGGAGCAGAGAGGCAGAATCCCCCCCCTCACCCTGCTGACCACGCTTCCATTGATGCAGCCTAGGATGCAGTTGGCTTTCCGGGCTGCCAGCGCACATTGTTGGCTCATGTTGAGCTTCTCATCAACCAACACCCACAAGTCCTCAGGGCTGCTCACATTCTCCACCCAGCCTATATTTGCGCATGGGATTGCCCTGATGTGTGGATACATTGCAATACCATTTAAATGTATTAAACACAAACAAGGGGCTCAACCAACATTGCGCACTTTTAGAAGGGTAAGTTTTGCAACCCTAAAATTTCTATAACTTTGTTTTTGGGTGGAAGAGGATTTATCAACAATTTGTTATGCAAACACTTTATTCTAATCTGACACTTTCAAACAGATTTTAAAGTAAGGAGTGTAGAGCAGGATCCTTGTCCCAAGAAGAATAAAGACTAAAGGCATGTAAGTATAAATACCCTGCATGCAAACTCAGGAAGTGGGCTTCAGCTATTGAAGTGGAATGCTTTGCAAAGCAGATAGGCTTTTCAGGGTCTTTATAGAGAGTTAGGGGGAAGGGTGTCAGTCTGCCCGGTTTTCCAGGTGTATGAAGAAACCAGATTTATTTTACCTGAGGTTACCAGCATTAACAAGCGTTTTTGTCTTTCTTGTCATTAATGGTGCTACAGCATGTTTTTTACAGAGTTATTCATTCTGACATGCAAGGCAGTGAGCAGTACAGATTCAAAGTGCAAATCAAAAGGATTTCGTAAGAATAAAACTGCATCTGCCTTTGCTGTTACCCACCTGGCAATCCTCACAACCTTTCCCGAGCTATTACTCTCATCACCAAAGACACACTTTCATACATCACGGCTCCTTATGACTTAGGTCTCTTTGATTACTGCTTCTGTTCAAATGAGAGGTGTGTGTGGCTCAGTAAAAACAGCCTGCAATAGGGTGAATGGAAAGGAAGTCTTTTTGCTTATAAGAATATCATATATGCATAGAAAACACAGTCCAAATTAACAGGATCCTACAGTCCTCTAGAAGGGTGGACACAAGCTTTAATCACTGGAACCTGGGAGAGGATACCAGGCTAACGTTCTTTGCTGAAATGGATTTTTAAAAATATCCCTAAGGATAAAAGGAAAAGAACCTACATGATATTTTTATTGCTGTGACAGTCAGGAGTGAGGAGGGTATATTAATAAGATATGATAACTGCTAATAATAGAATCCCTGGTCTCAGTCCTTTGTCACCAGCTGGAGTGTTCCTATAAAAACTGATGATGTCATACTGCTGTGAAATTTATGAGATCAAATGTGTTCACATATTTAGTAAGGCAAATGTAATCATGCATACAGTGCAAAATCAGGAGGCAATTTTGTACATGAGTATTGAGTATAAAACCAAGGTGCTAGTACTAATGAGAAAAAGCTCTGGACTATTTTTTCCACCTTCAGCACCAGTGCTCTCAGAAGACAACTGGAAGACATTTTCCAACTATAACCATCCAAAAAAACCCCATTCAAATTATTATTTGTTCATGAGAAAACAGTTTGCATACTGCCTGGTCTGGGAGTCTGCATATACTGAAATGTGCTAAATGTAGTCAGAGCTCTGACAAATGCTGTCCTCCTTCATGGAACTGTCTTTTCAGATGCTGTTGCATCACTGAAGCTTCAGCAATAGTTTCTCTGGCATCAAAGGATGTTCTGGCATACAGCTAAAGATACTATCAGCCTGGCTTTAAAGAGAGAAGCAAAGTGTCACCAGGCTGCAGAGGTTCACACTAATCTATTTCCCTTCAAATGAAATAAAAGAGCAACTGTATTTCTTTAATGATAATATATAATTTGTAGCCAGGGAAAGGAAGATGAAAATTACATTTAAATAAGTCTAAATCCATGGTATAGAGCTACACCTGTTATAAATCAAGATATCAGTAAATGCCAAGTTTCTTGTTTTGAATGAACTTATGTATGCATTAATATCCCACCTGTAACCATGCCATGCTTATCATCATCACCATAACGATAACCATCATCATCATCATCATCATCATCATCATCGTAGCTTTTGACTGATTTTTTTTCCTACTGTGGATCTCAGCCCATTCTTAATATGTCTGTTTACTGAAAGTATGTTCACATTTAAATGTGAACGCAGTAGGCAGAGCCAAAGCAATTTTCTATAACGCCCTAAAGTCCTTATGGTCTCAGGGAACTGTCTGTGGTACATCCGGTGTATTTGAGCAAGATGCCAAACGCATTTTCTCTCGTAGTTTGAATGGAGTGCCTTCACTGGCTGAGTCAATATCAACGGGATTATGTCTTCCAACTCACAAACATACACTCCTCACTAATATAATAGGTTGTATGCTGAGGATGCCAAAAGCCAAATTCCTTGATTACTTCTCGCCGACCTTTACATTGTCTGTTCCAAATCTGAAATTGCAAGGTTTCTTACAACTGCAATAAAATTATTCTCCTTTACATAAAGCGCTGTTATATTGTCATAAATATTAGATGGTACCACTCATTTTCGTCATGTTAGTGGAAGTGCATCAGCACGCAAGCCACTTCTGTTCAGATTTGATCTAAATAGTCACTTTGGACTGGAAACCTTTTTTTTCTTTTAGGCTGTTATATGGTCTGGATTGCAGCAGACATCCTGAGACTGAGGAATTAGGGAAACCAAACCAAGAGGCAAAACCCTAGCATAATCAATATGTAAACAAACGCAAAATGAGATCAGCCTATGGCACATTGTTAGTTCAGTCAATTTGGCATATGTCTTCCAATCACCTGTGGTATTTGTCAGTTTCTACAGAGTTGTTATTAATGCCTTTATTGTTTGGTTAATTGAAGTTAGACTCTGTTATTAGCAATTCCATCTTGTGTCATTCAGAACTTTCAAATTAATTTGTCTTTGGTGTGAATAATGATATTCCCGCTCTTCGAGGCAAATTGAATAGCAATCAAGTGAACCTTTTAAAACAGTATAATGCTTTGAAGAACCAGCCCTCCCCCTCCCACTATCAACTTTCTTACTATTCCCACTTCCAAGAAACTGCCTTTTTCTAGACCAACTCATAAAGTTCCTAGTACTTGCAGTGGATAAACATGGTACTTGTGGGAATCCAATGAGATAAAGCTGGGGGACAGACAGGCTGCAAAATCCACAAATCACAGAAAAGAGTTTATGTTTTCCAATCAGCTACACTTATTACTGGTTTTGGCACCTTAATGAAGGATGGTGTAAATTCGTACCAGTTTGGCTTGATTATTGGTGAATGACCCATATTCCATCAACCTCACCCTTCAGTTTTGTCAAAACCTTGGCCAACAATGTTGTTTAAGCTCATATCCAGTAGGAATACTCATTAGTTAGCCACACACTTTTATCCCAGGATGTGCTTGTCTAGGTACAATATCCACAGAATTGCAACACAGGCAACAACAATTCTTCAGCAGCCTATTTCTCATTTAAAAAAATCAAACAAACAGTTGAGAGTAGTACTTAATGACCAATGTCAGCAGTTTCTCTCTCATGATTGCTGAGATGCTAGCTCTTTGCTCTGTAACAGTCATCCATCTAAAGCATCACTGATATTCTTATTTCATTTTGTGTTCCTGATCCTAAATACTTTCAATTTTTTATACACTAGCATGAAATCCTGAGCATGTTCACAAATCAAGCCTCTATTTTCTTCTTTCTTATGTATAGTAAACAGTAAATTCAGTTCACCCTTACTCTCATCAAGCCTATTTTACTGTTTCTTTTTTCTTACACCTGCCGTGTTCCTTCTAAGCATGTAGATGGCCCAAAATCTTATGATTTATTGGTTCAAAACTGCATATTTTTCTAAGTGTTGTTCCACCTGTTATTTAATAATAATTTAATCTGCAAGGATTCCAGCTCTTCATGACTTTCAGATTAGCTATACCTCTTTTTCTTGTCCTTCTAAGCCAGGGCATATTTATAAATGCAGTTCATCTACTCAGCCATTTTACAATTCATCACTGATTTCCCTATTCTACCTCATTTATTAATAGATCTATTTATCTAGTGTTTGTACTGACATATTTGAAACCTCTTTGTAATTCCCACAGAGTGTCGCATTATTCTGACCACTGACTTTATAAGTGGAATATGGGCTCTCTGTGCACGTTCACTAATTCTACATCAAACCTTAAACACAAAATCTGGCCAGCCCTATTGATGAAAAATGCCACTGCTCTGCCACAGGCTCCTGAGTCTTCAGGACAAGATCAACATTTTTATTAGCCATCCAGGTAAGTGCAACATCGAAGCTCAGCTCACACTGGTTTCCACATCCTCATGGTGTATCATCAATGTAAATTCGCCTCATACTGAGTTGGATATGGAAATCCCACTGGCTAATGTACGTGAAAGTGTAAATCTAGTTTATAACATCCTAATTTTGGGAGACAGTGCAGGAAGAGAGGAGAATCCATTTTGATTTTTGGATCCTATGCTAATTTCTGAAGTTTAGAAAATGGTTGTTTTACTTACATGAAAAACAAGTAACCAGGAGTTAGAGAAACACAATAGATAGATTTCCTCTTAAAGCACTTTTTCGACACCATTTGCAGACAATTGCCTTCTACATGCTTTTTTTTTTGTTGTTGACCTTATGTTTACTTTTTGCATTTTATTAAGATTGACTCTGATTCCCTACCATTTTGTTAATCTGTTTCAGCACATTTAACCTAACTGACCTGACAGCTTTTTCAAAGAAATATATTCAGCGCACCCGCATGCTCCAATGACTGGTGTGATGTCACCTAAAGACACACATTAAAGCCCAGATTTTGCACTGAGCTGAGATCTTTGGGGAGCCATTTCTGATCTCCCTTACACCATTAAATTTACCCCAGTGAATCTTGTCCTAAACTTCTAAAAATCTAATTTAGCAGAATAGGCAATTTCTGAAATACAGATTTTTTGGTCATACATAATACTGTTTTGCTGAATCAGTACCCAAGTATTACACACCCCATTAAGATCATAAAGAACAACTAGATACGCTCTTACAAATGTATAATGGTAGCAGATTTTCCTGATGTTTGCATTAAAACCTTAAAATCCTAATATCCTACCTGATATTAAGTACCAGTCAGAAATAGTTTTAATTTGTTTTAAAGTCTGAGCTGCAAAGCTAACAGCTTTGACAATCAAAAATCTCATGAACGAGCCTTCATTGCAGACCAAAAATGGATCTGTGGAGCAGCCATGTTGTTCTAGTTCTCAGGGTTTTTTTTTTCCCCATAATTTTTTAAAATGAATATAAATTCTGGAGGAATGAGAAGCTCTGAAACAAGTCTATTAGACTATTACTGAAACCCAGTTGAATGTGAACTCTCACAGATTATCAAAGAGTTTTATGAAATGCCGCAAATCAGAATTCAAACACGAGAAAAAATAGGACACTTAATTAGTGGCAGAGAAAATATACTTTCACCTACTGACTTAACAGCTCCCCACTTCAGCATGCAACAGAACTAGTCAGTTTTGAAGATGATCGTGATAAATAATTTAAGATTTTAACAATGTAGAAGGGTTTAGTAAGATGAGACCTAGGGGTTCAGAAGAAGAGAAAAGTTGGTGACTCCAAGTGCTGTTTCACTCCTGTTTGAGGGATACTTCAGCTGGTAGAACACGAGGGAATTCAGCTGCCCTGCCAGGGGAATTGTGCCGGACTCATCCTTTTCATTCTGCAGAATTTTGCTGGAAAATGATGAAATTTGAACAAGATTGCACAATACAGCTGTGCCACCACATCTTTGCATTTGCTTAAAAAAAAACCAAAACAAAAAAAAGGCGGGTTTTGCATCAGAAATTTTGCATATTTTTGACATCCAATTAATTTCTATTCAGGAGCTAGTTTTGCCAGAAATGTCTTGATGAACACTCAATAGAAACTCTTATTTCTCAGGAAAAAAATCCAGATGCAGAATATTTTAGAGTGCTCAAATATAGAAGCAACTCCACTGCAACACACTAGAAAAGACTGAAAAATGTTTGTTTGTCTCCAATGTGGATTGAAATAAAAAATACCAAAAAAAGGAGGAAGCAACTTCAAAATAAATAAATTTCTTTTTCACACAACACATATTTCCTTCATGGGGTACCACCAGGTGACAGAGGAACTTCTGAGAGGGAAGGGACAAAGTGTAACTACATGATATTTAATTTTTAAACAGGATAAACATTTCAAAGTCTATGTGCCTTTCTACACACTCACAGAAACAGAATTCTGGGATTATTTGGCTGGGAACGGAAGCTCCAGTCCTGCTGGTATTAGATAGTTTGTGCATTTCAGGGTGGGATTTGACTGTGGGTGCCAGTAATGTCAATGAATTTTTGACAGAAGGAAGGTAAGAACGAAAAATAAATATATAAATTAAAATGTGCATCTCTTTGTCTTTAGCTTTCAGGAATGGGAACAGACAACCTGCATCACTTTCATGAGAGGGGATCAGAGCTGCATCATCTCCTGAGATTTCCTCTGTGGCTCATCACATGAGATAAAAAAGGACCCATAATCGAGAAGGGTTACATACAAAACACATAGAATTTACAGTGTTACTCTGTCAACGTTTTAACCAGGAAAATAGAGGGGGGAAAAAAAGTCCTATACTTTTTTAGAAGGAAAATCTTCCCATGATCATCGTAAAACTTACTTGACAAGTGTTGTGATTGACTGATGTGTTTCGCCTTTGTTTTCTTACGAACAATATCCTTCACGTGTACACTCACTATCCATAACAGATGAATTAACACATTTTTTCCCCCTCTTTTTTCACACAGTGGTGTGAATGTTTGCTTTCCAAAAATGACCTTGAAAAGGAGGGACTCATATGTACAGGATAGTGACGATAACAGCAGTAAAGCTGTTACATTGCAAAGAAGAGAGTTCAGACAATTTGTACAGATGCAAGAAAACTGAACAAAGTGTTCCAGGAGAGCAGCCACACTAAAACAATAATTGCACTCCTGATAAACATTCAAGAAGAGTTTTGATCTGAGAAAATTTAAAAAGTGAAAACCTGAGAAAGCCTGAAGCAGGTTTCTAAGATTAATCACGCAAATTGAAAAATTTGCCGCAGCCATCACGAACTTCTGCATGTGCTTGTTTTTCAGAAACACTCATTCAGTCACATTTTACTTGCATGAGTATCTGCAAAAAGTGAATTTCACACCCTCGTGCACAAATATTTGAAGAAAATGAATGGCAGATCCATAGCTGTGTATTCATGCAAGGAAAGTCCGTGCGCTAATCTAATCATCCAATTTACACAATGCCATGAGACAAATCTGCCCAATCACAAAGAGTCTAAACATTAAACCATGAGTATAAAGAGAGATCCAGTTTTGGGCAGTTCAATGGGAGATGGTAATAAACTTTGCCAAAATACCAGTGAAGATGTCATACTAAATCAAATTAAAAAAATAAAATGAAGATATCACCACAAGCAGCAAAAGGAGCTAATTTCACTGAATAAAATATTAATTGTGAATTATTCACTCAGCGTTAATGTTTGGTTTATAATTGATACTGAATAATTCATTTCTGCAACCACAGAGAAATCCATGAAATGCCTTATTTATGTTTTTAAATATATCTTAAGTCTGAGTTTTATAATGATTTCAGCAGCTTGAGAGATCTAAATTATCTTCTTTTTCCAGAAAATTTATCAGAGGACTGCGTCAGGAAGATCCCTCTCCTGCAACCGAGAGGTTCCCTCCAGAGAGGGAGGAGGAGTCCATTTCCCTTGGCCAGTCTGCCTCAGCAGATTCAGAACCATACGTCATCGTCTCATCCCCCTCTTCTTATCCCCCCCCTCCAATACTTGCTTTCCTTTTTTATGTTGCATTATGCAAATTAGGGTGTTCTTTGTTTGTTTGGATTTTTTTCTAGCGCTCTGGTTTTCCATATGCTTTTGTGTCCTTACACAGGCGATACTGAATTTCTCATTATTTACCCTGCTCTTTGTTAGCCAGTGTTTGGATTGGGATAAATAATAAACAATGTATTGGAAACTGGTTTTGCATAGTGTGAGAAAGCAAGCACCGGACTTGTTCAATAAAACATCGTGGCCATGATGAGATTGCCAAAAAGTGAACAGAAATGAGCTTTTGCGTCATAGAGACACTGCTCTTCTTTCATCCACGCGCTTATCCCTGAGCAGAACTGCTAAGGATGGCTCCTGTGTCTTTCTGACCTTCTCCAAATTTCTCTTGTCTATACTGTCATGTCAGGACATCCATTTACTGGAACGAAACCTGTGCAAACCCAGGGTGAGCACAGTCCATTGCCTACGGTACAAGTATGTTTGGAGCTGCGATTCTTCACAAAAACTATTCAGTTTTGGACTTAAATGCCAGTCTTTGGTATTTTTTACTTTTCCTCATAAACTGGCAAAACCCACCATGAACCCTGAATGGGAAGCAATCAGTTAATATCCACGGGCAATGATTCTGATTTTCGGTGTTGGCCACTTTCGGGTTGTCTCTTCAACAATTAAACACAGCAAATATCCATGGAATGTCAAAGGGATAGCTATACCTCTTTGCTGATTTCCTCACCTACTTTCTGTGTGTTTTTCAGATGAAAAATTAGAGACCCATTTTATAAAAATAACGTAATGAGTTTGGGGCATAATGTGATGAGGGAGGAATTAGTAGAGGAAAATACACAGCAGTAAAACTTTTCCCTCTGAGATGCCACTTTAATGCTTTGGTGGCTGAGACTACCATCTCTTTTGTCTATATAAATACAAAACCTTAAAATTAGCCAAGCCTATAAAGGAGGAAAAATCTTGGGATTCTTAATGTAAATGGCTGGAAGCCAAATATTGTATTTCTCTGTCTGCTACAAAATACTCCATGTTCTTAGAGAGAGCATTTCAATAGTGGGTTTCTAGTTTCTCTCGAAGACAGGACAAGTAATACCTCCCTTATGCCAGTAATATCAGGTTCAATTCCTCAGTGTTTGTGACATGTTCAGACAACGCAGTGATAAACCACACACAAAGACTCTTTTTATCAGGTCAGGTTCTCACTGACTTCGATTGAAGTTTGCTGTGATAAAGATGGAAGCTGAATAAAAAATACGACCTATTGTAAATAACAATTCATTTAAACCTTTTATTTAGGTTTATTTAATGTAGATTCCTCACATCTATGTGGTATGATCTCAGGAATGTGGGCTGGATTTTTTTTTTCTCTTCTTTTCTTTTCTCCACCTCCTTTTTTCCATGCACAATGCCCAGATTAACGGAGCCCTGAGTTATCCAGGGGTTATTATAATGCACTGAAGTAATGAATAATCATTTATGAGTGAAAAAAAAATACCAGGAATATCTGAGGGATGATACTTGAAATGGTCTGTCTAAATCATGCACTTGGATTATTTAAATATAGGTTTATAATATTTAAAGGCCCTTTTGAATTGAAGGGCATTAATTTCCAACTGAAGCTTACAGCTAACGCTACAGAAGGGAAGCCACCAAATTTCAAGGTCCTCATTCCAAGCAGAGCAATGACAATGGCACGTGTGAAGTGAATCCATCCCCTTCCAGAAGTGCAAGATTTCACCTTTCAGCAGCATTCCATGAAGAATGCGGGGGAGACACAGACACCTGAGGTAACAGCATCGCGGCTGCTGCTGGTTGCTAGAGGGAGAGCCCTTCAGCAGCAAGATATGCCTCCACCAAAAGCTTTCTTTCATAGCAGATGTTGCTCTGCTTTGACGACGTCTGCCTGAAGGACAATGATGCGCGTCCATTTATCTGCAGTAGAGTAAGTCATCCTTGTACCTAAATAACAGCATTCACTGCCTGGTTTCAGCCAATTTTAAACATTTTCATCAAACCCCCCACTACACACTGAAGATCTTTAAGTGAGAAAGGTTAAATGTACCAGAGGGCTACAGCTCAGGAGAAATTCTATGATTGTATGAAATTTCACTGCTGATTTCACTATTGCCCTGCCAAGGCATTAATGGCAACGGCCGTGTAGTAATTATTTCCATTTTTATGTAATCAGAAACTGTCCCTACAGTCACTTCACATACAAACATCTTCTGTGGATGTATTGCTCTCAAGATAAGGCATATTCCTATGTATAACACAAGAAAGATCACAGCACAGGACCTCTCCCTACTCTTCTCATCAATCATTTTCCCCCTTTTGTTTTCTCCTCCTCTACACAGTTTCTCTTCTCCCAAATCAAATCACTTCTCATCCTCACCTCTCTTTTGGTTACCACATCTCTCTGCTCCCCTTTATCATCACATTTTTCAAGGTATTTAATCCCCAAAGCATAGAAAAGGGTAAGACTGAGCCTTTAGAGTTTTCTCTTCAAAGCCTCCTGGCACAAAACCTATGCTCATTTGAAAAGAGCAAATAAAAGACTCCACAGGAACTCTAACATTTTTTTCAAATAAGTGTCACAAACCAATTAGAGAAATGCCTAAATCACACTTCCGAATGACAAAAATACTCAAAATGTTTTATATTCCGAGGATTTTCTAATAGCATTTGCCAATCTTTTGAAATGCAGATGAACAAGAAGGGAAATATTTTGAAAAAGAGGCCCTCAACTTGAATGCAAACTTACATACAATGCACAGTAGGTTTTCAAAAAAAAGATGTTGTAGCCACTCATGCAAACAGGGCACGTAAGTACGAACACGTAGGGAGAGGGACCAATGCCCAGCTTATGCAAAGCGGCAGCTTCTCACTGAAAACGGGTCCTGCTGCCAGCGAAGTTGATGGGTGAAATAAGCCTAAATTCTGTTATCAGTGACAGCGGCAACATCGATATAACACTACAGGATTGCCGGAGCTGCTGTACCTTATACAGGTCTGATACTTCTCATGCGCCGTAAACTTATAGAAATCTGCTTAACGAGCAAAACTGAGCGCTTTTTGCTCTTACCCTTCTCATTCTGATTGATGATGAGAGGGCTGGAGCACCTCTGCTGTGAGGACAGGCTGAGGGAGCTGGGGTTGTTCAGCCTGTAGAAGAGAAGGCTTCAGGGAGACCTTAGAGCCCCTTCCAGTCCCTGAAGGGGGCCTACAGGTGTAAGGGATGGACCGTAAATTCCCTGACAAGGGGCAGAAGGCCCTCCAAGCCTTCAATGGAATGCCTCAAACACTCGCAAGGAAATAAATAATGCAGGCCCGGCCTTCAAAGAACTGACAAGGCTAACACTTCTGTCACCTGAAAGTGTG
>VWZL01006033.1:498761-531184 GCA_013396915.1 Stercorarius parasiticus | reverse complement strand
CCCTTTCCAGGCCCTCAAGGGGCTCCAGGAAAGCTGGGGAGGGGCTGTTTGCAGGGGCATGTACCAATAGGACAAGGGACAATGGTTTTAAACTAGAGCAGGGCAGGTTTAGATTAGACATTAGGAAGAAGTTCTTTATAATGAGGGTGGTGAGACACTGGCCCAGGTTGCCCAGAGAGGTGGTGGAGGCCCCATCCCTGGAGACATTCAAGGCCAGGCTTGATGAGGCTCTGAGCAACCTGATGCAGCTGAAGATGTCCCTGCTTCCTGCTGGGGGGTTGGACTAGATGGCCTTTAGAGGTCCCTTCCAACCCGACACATTCTATGATTCAGACTTTTTACGAGACACCTTGAACATGAGCACTAAACTTGTTCTGGGGACCTGCATTGGGTGCCACTGGGCTCCCACTGCCGGGACAGGAGAGATCCCTCATTTCAGATCCTTCTTACCCATCTCAGGCCACTACCTGTAGTCTCCACGACACTCGTTTGACCTCTGGTAACGATTTTGGGAGACCCCAGAGGAACCCCTCTGAAGGCTGCTATTGCTGTAAAGCCGGGTAGAAAGAAGTACATTATTCAGTGTTCCACCCTTGAAATGGCCCTGATTTGACAGATGCGAGCGCCAAACCCCAAGGACAAATGCCTCATAATATAAAAGTAACTTCCAAAACGTCAGCCAGCAATTTATTAAGTATTCAGACATCATTAAGGTAACTTTGAGGTTGCTTTGCATTATCAGTTCTTTTTTTTTCCTTTTTAATCACAGAGAGTATTTATAAATAAATGGCTATTCCATCCTGTTCTGTTTTCTGGTGTTTCAAATTCCATGAGATACACAAAATAGTACATCATGAATTAAAAATAGCACCAACAGGATATGAAAATGTTAGCAGACCATACTCACAGTTCACTATTGATTTTCCCTCCAATAGTATGAGATTAATAGGACAATGGGCACTAATGCAATACAATGGAGATCTCACAGTTAAAATACCAGACTATTACATTGTAGTAATACCTAACACTGCTGTATTGAACTAGGGTGACATCTATATAATATGATACAACAGTATGGCATGGTACATTAAGAATGCAAGCTAAATAGAAGTTGGGGTTTTTTTTTTATGTTAAAGAAAACAATATAGTCCTGTGATTACTGAGCAGGAAGGGAAAATACTAAGGATTAAAATAAAGGAAAATACCTTTACATTTAAGCACACTGCGATGGAGAGGCGTTAACTGAAGTAATTCTTTGTGGTTCAGTTTTATTATTTCTATTCTTTCATTTCTATTCTATTATTTCAGCTGTAGTTGCTGAGACCATTATCGTCATTTATATGATCAGAGTTTATGCAACGTTTCATTGCAAACAGAGCATGCTTTTCACAGCCATGAGCCGGAGTTCGTTACAAAAGGGTTTCTCTCCATTATGAAAATCCGTATGGACTTAGCTGCAGAGCTGGCACCAAAGCGAAGCCAAACACAACCCAAGCAGGACTTCCCCCTACAAATACCACACGCAAATCATTATTTTATGACACTGGAAGAGAAGCATCCTAGTGCCTAGTTTCCAGCAATGTGGCTAACATTATGCCTACAGTTTTCACAGCTGGGCACAGAAAATGGTGAGAAACTTAACAACTCTCAAAACCTAAATATTAGCATCTATTATTGGTTCTATGTTTTTTTTCCAATTTTTTACTCAGTAGGCCTGTTTAGGAAATTACTTTCACTTATGTGCCATGAGGAGTTCTGACAAGGTCAGTATTTTCCTAGCTCAACAAGCTGAGTTTAAAAGCTGGTCGCCATGAACACGTTTCACTGGATTTTCCTGTATGCATTTACAAGTCAACCTCAACGTGATTATATGCTTGTGCTCAAAACGTGTGATACAAATACTTGCTTATGTTGAAGAATGACCAAAGCCCAGGTACAAAAGATCAGTGTCAGTGTACTATCAACAATACCAACAACTACATTAAAAAGAAAATAAATCCCAGAAATTATTTTACCAGACACTTTTTCACAGTGCAATTTTTTAAAGTTGTCCAATACTTACATTACTCTCACTTTCTGATCAGATACAACCACTGTTGTCAATGAAACTGTCCACAGGCTCCAGGAGTCAAAGAAATAGATCTCCATACAGAGATTTGGACTGGGATTGTATTTACCACTGTGCTGTACATGTTTGCAATGTGCTGATGTACACGTTGCCTGCTCTGGAGAAACGTTGAACATGGTGCTGCAGTCTTTTCTGTAAAATGTTATCACAATATTCTCAGCTAAAGAGTAAACATTTTAATACACAATAAGGAGAAGATCTGTTAACCACTTTTAAATTGCAAGAACACAGCATCCTGTCAGAAGTTAACTGTTAAGTGGTTTTAAAGAGCTTATTGTGTGGGTGTTTGGGGTTTTCTTGTTTAATTTCAATAAATGTCTTAACTGACTGTAACATAATAATATTATACTATAAAGCTATTCATGGTAATAAGTGGGCTTGTGACAATAATATCAGCATTTTAAAAAGTTCTGAGCTGCTACGTCATCCTGCTCTTTGAAGAGGAAAAGAGACCCTCCCTATAACTCTCATTTTCAGCTCGGTCATTAGTTTCACAAACAGGATGTGCAAAATAAGCACTTTTAGGTATAATTATAAGGCAAACCTAGCTTAGGCTGGGGAGTTGGAAGTATTCCTGCAATTGTATCTAAATTGCTTGGATTCAAAACACTGTCTCGTTAATTCTGCTCGAGGGGAACGAAGCAGGGTAGTGTATACGAAGCCCAGCTGTATGCACGCGAAAGGATTCAGAACTCACTAATCTGGATGTGATCATATGAGTTTAATGTGTCATGAGCCAAAATTCACCCAGATCTTCGAGTTCGTGAAAGATGATATACGGGTCTTCTAAAGGGGATCCAAATGGTAATTAACCAAAGGTAATTGCACTGAATCAGTATTTTTTTCTGCATAGCTATTACTATACATAACCCATAGTTCTATATATAGAATCATAGAATGGTTCAGGTTGGAAGGGACCCTAAAGATCACCTAATTCCAACCCCCCTGCCGTGGGCTACAACAATTGTTAACAACACCACAACAACAATTGGAGACTATTGCCATCAGTGTGTCTCTTCCCTGAAGAAAGGTAGGAAAAGATTTAGGAAGCCAAAATGTCCACTTTTTTACATTTGGGTTAAGGAATCTCTTAATCCCCTCCTATATTGGGGAAAAAGGGAGCATTTCAGTTGCGGATGCTATTACCAGCCTGCCCCACAACTCTTAGACTCTGCCTTTGGCATCCAAAGATGAAGGTCACCTTTCTGATGGATTTCAAGAGATCTTGGCAGTGCACAGACTTTGTTTGAGTCCCATTTGGGTGCTAGGACTGTTTTCCCCAGCAAACACAATTATTTCTGATTATATAGAATATTGTGTCAGTTCAGAAACTAAATTAGCTGTTACCTGTTTTAGCAGAAGTGCATCTATCCCACTCTCCTTCCACACATCCCCCTCCCCTCAATGTGGAATTAATGATACAAAATAATAAGAGGAGAAGTTAAATGCCAAAAATTATCTTAGCTGTGCGATGGCTGGGCTAGCAGTGCGTCTGATCCTGCCCAACAGTTACTGCGCAGAGAAGAGCAATAGTAATAATTAGAGGGGCAGAGTGTTTTAGCACAGAGATGGCTTATTTAACACTGAGAGGAGAAGTAAAGGGTCAAGACTGAATGAAATCAGACAGGCAGAGTGGAAAATTAATCAGATACTCCTTTTTGCCCCACCTCCTAACAAACAATCAATGAAAAAGAAAGTAATGCAAAATAAATTGAAAGGAAATCTTTTTAGTGCAGTGCATTGGAAACGGCAAAATTCACACTGTCTTACCATCTGATTGTGAGAATTTAGCACAAAAAATAATTCAGCAGGATTTTTTCAATGGACTGAATCATTTTTATAGGCTTTTAGCATTTTCTGTTATGCGGGCGAAGTGAGCATGAGGAGAAAATCAGAGCCGGTGTCTCAGGGCAGTAATCTGATTGCCTGCAGGCATCAGCCATGCACTGATGTGCTTTACCCCCATAACATCCCTAAGTTGAGTAGACGCATTGTGGTAGGTGAGGTACATCAGTTCTTTAAGACTGCAGGTGTTAACATCCACCACCAGAGCAAGCCATCCTAATGAACTGATTAACAGACCAAGGAACCACGAGCTTTGCCTCTTTGGTGTTACTTAATCCAAGAAGTGGCTCCATGGTAGGAGCTCCTTCCAAAGAGGCTCCACAGGAACCACGAGAGCCTCCAGTCCAGGTATCCAACATTCTCTGTCCCCCGCCTCAAGCTTATCTGTCGGATATTTAAAGACAGAAGACAGAACACAGGTCTTTAAGGTAGCTCTGACCAGCAAAATCTCAGGGTTCTTGCTGCCCATGGAATAACCACAGAAACCAGCTTATCAGATCATTTCATTGACCGCAGGATGATGGGGTAAATTTAGTCAGTCCTGATGAGGGAGTCACTAGACGTATGTGTTTATCTTTCCGGCATTATAGTGTCTGTACTTGAAATACCTCTGCTTTCAGAGCATGCCTACTGTCAGAGCATATTAACAACACCCTTAATCACCAGGTTCTCTGTATTTCTGTGCATCTCTCTCTCTCTATCTAGTATTTTTAATATATCTTGCTTCTGCTTTCAACTCATCCAAAAAGCTGTCAATTTTCTGAAATGCTTCTCTCACTCTCTCCTTCTCCATGCACGTCTACATTTCTGATGATATCTGGATAACTCAAACGAAAGGCTGAGCATCCTGTTTTAAAATTGAGAATATTCAGCATTGCCAGCCCATTTTGGTACATTTGAAGCGGTTTAAAAACTTGGTCTATTTGTGTGCAGTGCTGTAATGAGGTCTCATGGACAGCAAAAAACCCACCACACATACCTCTGAGGAGCCACTGACAACCTCAGTTGATGCCTCATTTTAGGCTGGGGTCCTGGACTTTTTAAAAAATTTTTATATTTTTAATTTATTTTTAATATATTTTTAATTTTTATAAAATTACCTTTATTTTCTTCTCACTGTATTTGCCCTGATTTTTTTTAAACATTTCTACTATCAGTCTCACAACCTTTGCCTTTTACATGCTGCCAAAAATACATCCATGGAATTCAGAGGGAGCTGATTTATGGGTGAATTATAGCAGATTAGATGAATAATAAGTGAATCCTAGCAGACTGATACCTTTTCTTTGCCTTTGCTGAAAAGATATTTTAAGGTTTATCCCCAGCCTGCAGGAAACCTAAATATCTCTAAAAGGCAGAAGGACAACCAATATGGTAAAATCTATATGGTTCAACGAATCTTTTTTTCTCACCGAGTCTGGGCACAGTGGGACTCTTCTGGTTTTTTTGTTTTATTTCTTTTCTTTATCTTTCTTTTCATCCAAGAGGGGAAATCTGCTGGTTGGCATCCCCTTCAGAGGGCATTAGCCAAACGTGCAGGTGTCAGTTCTCTCCCTGTCTCTGCCAATGTCCCTGTTGGTCTCTGATACTAGCCCTCCATCGAACCGATGCTGCTGTGAGCGACCCGCAAGAAAACTCGTTGTTTACCATTTACTGCCCAGGAAATCAGTTTGGGTGGGCCACATCATATGAAATCACCCCTCTTTTCAATCTCAGCACCCCAAAATTTAGGCCACTGTGGTTTTCCCTATTTACTTCTTTGCTCTCTGGAGACCTCCACAAGGTGTGGGGGAAATCACCTTAATTTTTAAACGTTTACATCTTATCCTGCCTCTCGGGTTGGTCTGTTTGCTCGGGACATGTGGCTCGTGTTGGAATAGCTGTAATATTTCAGAAGATAGCTCATAATTTTGCATGGAGAATATAGGCTGAGCATAGATGAAATGCTGGAGAATCAAAGATTGTCTTCCCAAGCAATTCACTGGAGTTATATAGGTCTGGATTCTGAAGGTTCTGGCATTGGTTTCAAGTATTTACAGCTGTTTGGGATTCGGTCCATAAAGAGAGAATAAATGGACCGTAGATAGGCAGAGTTATTTTTTAGAGCTATCTCCTAAGCATCATCTGTCCTTTACAGAATCGAGCAGACTAAATAGCAATGTCAAGAGAAGGACAGTTTTTTGTTCTCTAAACTAGGAGAAACTCCCAAGATTACCATCAAACATCAATGAATATATTTTCTCCTCAGGTTCAGCAATCTCTTTTTAAAATCTGTGAGAAAAGCTACAAAATTATTTTGAAGCTAATGTCCTAAGGCACACATGTGACAGCACATCTTAATTGTTTAATACAAATGTGTTTAAAAGCTTGACATTGGATTATATTTTTGTTAACTTGCCTTCAGAAGAGGTGCACATACATGATTTTTCCTTTCCTCCCTAATATTTTGAATTTTGCACCTGGAAGTTGATCTCTTTGCCCTAACAATCTCAATTTCCCTGAAAACATTCCTGGGTTTCTTCTCTCCCTCGATGTCTATGCTGAAGATTGAAATACTCTAGCTTTTCTTAGCGTATTCATCCCTTGTACGCAGAATTTTTGCCTGAATTCAGCTGCAGCAAATAAGCCACAAATAATAATTAAATAATTAATTTTGACATTAAAATTCTTCATTCTCTAGCCTTCCATGCTGCAAGGAGAGCAATGGGAAATGACATGTGGAGGAGGCAATACTATATTTTAGTGTTATTTTTGGGGAGGTTTTGTTTGTTTCTTGTCGATAAACTTGTGATAAGAACATTTAAGTCACTTCGCTTGCTGAAAAATCAGGACAAGATTTTGTGAGAAAGTTAATATTCTGACGTATACAGGTCACGCTGAATTCTAAAGCAAAACCTTACAATAAAGGTAAAGCAAAAATATTTCTACTAAATATTGTTTATGGGTTTTTTGTTTGTTTTCTTTTCATTTATGGTATCGTGAATAAAGAGGTTGGTAAATCTGTATTGTACTTCCCTTTATCGTATAAAATGTGGACTCCGACAACATTATGCAAAGAGAAGTCAGTACTATTGACATATTTCAGTTTGTTAAAAAAGAAACCATATAAATAAACAGATAAACAAACGGTGGCAAGGAGAATTGTTAACGATGTGATGTCAGTGCTTATGTATTGATTTAGTGCCTGCCCCATCACGTTCTGTACCTCTGCAATGATGCATTTTAGACATAATTTTTGAATGTAATGCAGTACAGTTATACTACAAATCCAAAAAATAATAACATTTGGGAAAAACTCCGTTACCATTTGGAAAACATAGCAAATGATGCCATAAACATATAACGCTACTTAGGAACTGGATTTTTTCAGAGTGCTTTAGGTGAATAAATACAATGCTGTATGTGCCACACTTGCGGTTTTCACTGTATGAGCAGATTTCTACTATTGCCGAGTGCTCAGGAAGAAGATAGTCCTAAGTCCTTGGATAGTCCACGCTACCTGCTGTTGACTCTCTTTCACACATCAGCCTAGGACCATAATTAAAATTTATTTGGTGAGCTGTCTGCTATGGAAATATCTGGACTTCGTGCACTCATATCACAATGGGGCCCAATCCTCCTTTCTGCGAGATTAACTCTGTGAGATGTCCTGGGCCTGGCACCAGGCCCTATATAGCAATAAAGTCATTACTACTGAGAAGTCACCGCTCATTACTGAAGATATTACCAGCTTGCAATGAATAAACTGTGGACCCTGGCAAAACTGGAAAATGATTCATGTAATCCTGAACTAAAATGATTATAACATTTAGCCATGATGCAGCTCTACACATCCCTGAAGTGATGAATGAAGATGAATTAATTGCTCCTTCCAACACCCTGCGAGGAGAATCCTGTTTCTATTTAGGTGAGAAAGCCACTGAAGGATCATCAGGGTGGAGAAAAACTGGAAGATCCTTCTACAGAAATCCTCCTGTGGGGACACCTTGAGCTGGAAGGATGATATTTCTCCCTGGAGAAGGGCGAGGATGGTGCCTGAGGATGTGTGGGAACCTCCTCTTTCCTTCCAGCCCCATGTCTGTACCAGTGCCCGCTGGTACCTGGGACTGAGTTATAAGACGTGTTATCTTTCCTTAATAATTCCTGAAGGGCCAGAGAGCAGCAGGCAGCCTATGGTGACAATTCCTCTCAACCCCGGAAAATGAAATCAATAGGACAACTGGTTCCCTCTTCTGTGACATAAAGGCACAACCACGAGTCCAATGAAGCCCCACCAGAGGCGTTTAGTGATGAAAACTAAATGATGAGCAGCTGTCTCCCTCACTATCACTGGGGGAGGAGAGCACAGGCACTGAAATGACTTCTCCAACTTTTTCAGGCAAACTGTAGCCAAGCCAAGAATGAAAAACTCCACTTGCTAAATTGGAATTCTTCTGCTGCATTGGCTCAGACTCACCCCAGCACATCTCTGTTTGACTACCTGATAAAACAGAAAGCTGAGTCTAATGGTGTTTTTAAATGCTCTTTGAAAATTACACTTGAAAGACACCTCCTCCGGTATTTTTCCCACTCCTCAACCCTCAAACCAGAAAAAAAACAAGAGCCATGAGATAAAATCCCAAACCAAAACAGAATATGTGACCTGAAAATATCTGTAGATGCTTTCTAAAGTTTGAACTGTTCTCTCTTTTTCTGCTGTAGAAAACATGCTTATTCCACAAGTGTAAAAATTGATTGTACAGAACCCAGGGCTATTAGCCTTTTGTTCCTGTAGCATCATGCCAAGACATATTTGAAATTTTTCTTTTTTCTAATATGCTCTGCTTTGCTCCTGAGAATAATAATAACCCAAGCATCTGATATTTAAAGAAACAATAATTCTATGGGTCTGATCCACATTGCAGTTCTGGATATGCTAACAACTCATTCATTATGTAAAAATACTTCTTTTCATTATAGCTATTTTTCTATTTTTAATAATCTGTCAGCACCTTCATTCTAAATCCTGATTATCAGTGGTTTGCAGCAAAACGTCTTCAAAAATAACAAGGTTTTTGATCTTGACGGAAGAGAGAAGAATTTGCGGAAGGTTAAATGGATATAAATACATGAAGGCAGGCAGTCTAGTGTGGGTAAATGGTTGGGCAAAAACCTGTTTGCTGGGTGTAAGCGCAGTTTTACTTTTTGGGAATGCATAAAGGTGAAATAAACTCGAGCTGCACAAATTGCAAGTCTGTGGTTTGTACCAGGGGCTATAGTGACACATCCAAAGTAACTATGCACGGGATTTTTCTTTTATCACTAGGAAAACTGTGAAAGCTTTATTTTCTTCTTCCTTTCCTCAAGGTAAATCAGCAGTACCACCACTGATGCCAATGGTGTTATACCAGCGTAAAATTGGGGTGAGAGAGAGATGAATCAGCATCCTAATTTATTGCTTCATGTCAAGATATTATTTTCCTTTTAGGGCTCAGTCCTATGGTTCCCCAGCACAGCAACCGAAACTAGTGGTACTGTGCCTGGCTAAAGGTCACTCGCAACAAAAAATGAAAAAGAGTTTGTTTCTTTGTCTTTTTTAAAATGTATACAGAAAACTCACAAGCCTGTTTGCTCCTTTTTTGTCCCCACACCTTTTTCCAATACCGGAAATACAGGCTTTGTTGCACGCTGCGGTCAGCTTGGAGAAGCAGGAGTACACTATCACAAGGACCGCAGGAGCAAAGAAGGTGGAAGACGGAACACTTATATTCAGATTCCTTTCTCCTTTTTATGCCCGTTCAATTAAAAACCTACAAACCAGCTGGATTAAAATACACACATTGCTCACTCACCCTGCTGGGCAATTAAGGATGAATTAAGTTCAAAGTTCACTCTCCAATCATAGTTATTAAAGATACCCTTCCCGTAGTTATTTATTTCGCTTAGGGAAAAAAAGGGAAAAAAAGAATACCAGCGAGATCTATGAAGCCAGGCACTGTTTTATTTCTGATCCCGCTTGCACAAAACAGACAAATCCCACACTCACCAGATACGGTGATTTCATTTCAAAGGCGAAAAGAAAATTGCTGTATTTTTAAGAAGAGTGGCAATGGGTATTTCAGAGATGCTTGGCCGAGCCCGGGTGCATGCAGGAGGGACAGGTTTGTCATGGTTATCTCCAAGCACACGGCGTGGAGGGCTGGATTTCTGACTTTCATAGCATCATTTCTCGGAGAAGACACTAAAGCATTTCCCACCACATACCTCTTTATGGACAATTATGGTATGCTCGGCACCTCCTTTTGTTTTTCCTCCAGCAGATGCCTCAGGCAGCATCTCCCTTCCCCTCTGCTGAGCCAACAAGGACATCCTCTGCTGTTCAGAAATGACTGACAAAGGCCAAGTCCTGAAGTCTTTCCTGCGTGTAAAATCCCCACACTGCCTCTAGAAATTTCACCTAAGCAGCAACGGCAACAGTCACAGGTGGAAAACTGTCATCAGGATATTAACGAGCTATTTTCTTTTCACTGTGAAAAAGGCCAGACACCGAGGAAGGGCTTAGCATAGAATAAGGTCCTGCATCCTATAACCACCCGGTAATAATATATTTATTAATACAGGTATCCTTCATGCCATTTCTTTGGTAAGTCTTCTATTTCTAGGGTAAGCATGTTCTATTAAAACTGCCACTGCCAGCCCTACAATCCCGATAGTGTGTTAAAGATTGCCTAGTGTTTATTATAGCTGTAAACATTTAATGACTGATGATTAAATGCACAGTGAACTTATTAAAACCTGAAAGATTTAATTAAATGTACTTGGTAGGAGATGTAAATTTAAAATTAGTTTTAATAATTCTGCATGAAATGTAACATCTCTTGAATAGGTGCATCTAATCATGAGAGTCTTTTAGTTTTTTCTCTTATTTTTAAATCATAAGTTTTAATCCACTTTCCTGTTTCCCCTTTGAAATGATTTAAGGGGAAAAAGTAGAACAATAATTGATGAACAGGTCAAATAATAAAACATGCCCCTGGCAGGACCCGTGTTAGGAATCCTAAAAATATTCCTTTAATGCCACTTAAGAAACAGCAGCAATATTTGTTTGAAGAAATAACATTACCCCAAACGAGAAAACTAGCAACTAAACCAAACAAGGCATTTTTGCTTTTTAGTTTGTTCCCCCAGGTTTTGGCTTGCACTAGATTCACAGGAATAGTTGATATCAGCGGTGAAAACACATTCTTTATTCAGTATCTTCTCATTAGAGATTACTATGTGGTGGAAAACACATCAGCTTCCCATCACCTGTATCGCAGTACTCCAGGTTGCCCGGAGTCAATGTAATGTGTAATTTTAGTAATGCGGCATCGTTAAAATCCAGCCATTTCAGGTTTAGAGGCTCTACCCGCATTCTGAAGCCACAGAGAACTCAGTACCTCCTCGTTATCATGTGTGAAACACACACATTATTGTATTTGATTCGGTTTAACGCATTTTTACTGAAACTCTTATTGTGTACCATGCTTCTGTCTTTTTGATTTTCCTTTTCCGTTTGGCCATCTTTGGTGCTCACTTACGTTATATTTTGCCTGGGACACTGACTCCCCCAAGGGCCAGCATCATGCCTACCAGCTTCTAGATCAGAACTCTTTGGAGCAAGCAAGTTTTAGATGTGATTATTTTATCCCCCAATGGCTCACTTCAAGACACTAACAAAAACCGAGTACTAAGCTAAGAATAAGAACGACGCTAATTTTCTGCAGTAATTTAAATACATAAACTAGCTTTGACTCTCTATACCTTGTTTCCCAAGTGCTGAGTCCTCAATTAACTCTTTCCTAATCACCTCTCCTTAGTTTAGGAAAAGGTATCCCTTCCTTCTGTCCTCCTCCTCAAGTGACATTTTACATAGCAGAAAAATCAAACCAGCATTATAAATAACTTATTTAGTGTGTAATTATTCCTTTTCCAGATCTCACCCCTGTTTAAACGGAGGCGAGTGGAGAGATTTCCAGCATGCGAACGGGGGGGTGCACATTGCATACCAACGCCGTGGCTTCTTATTTACATGTTGCTCATGATTATGCAAGTTAAAGACAAATACAGCTGCTGCTGCCTTCCCCAGCAACCCCAGGCACCGGCCAAGCTACAAGAAGCAGCCACAATCAAGCTCGTAACGAATTTTTCACGGAAAGTGAGAAGAATTAATAGCCAGGGAGGGGGTGGGGGGAGATCTGTATGATTTTCTTTGAAAAAATAGCCGACATTTTCAAAAAACAAATACCGTACGTTCATTTCAGCTTCTTCAGTGGCTTTCATGTTATAGGAATATTTGCTGGTGATGAAAACGCCGCGGAGCCAATCAAACCGCACTGCTATACAGCCTGCCACACTCGGAGCCCGGTGTTTAAAATAACCCTTATGCATTATTCATTAAGAGTTGATGTTTATGCAAATTACAGAAGCATGTGCCCACCTGGCCATCATGGGTTAATAATAACAACAACAACAACAATAACAATGATGATAATAAAAAAAAAAAAATACACGCGCAGCCTCTCCCCAAGCAAACTATCAATCTTTGAGCCATCCCCAGAATCTACATATAATCAATGATAATGCTCCTTCATTAAATGCATTGAAGAATTGCAGTCCTTACCTGGTTAGCTCTGTAGGACCCTCAGATTTTCTGGATGAAATAACTGACTGTGCATGCAACCAATAAAACTGAACTGAAAAGCTGATTAAGGGCACTTACTTAATGCAAAGCCACTCACTGAATATTCATGTGGTGCCTGTGTTTATGCAAATTAAAGCAAAAGAAAGCCCAAGGGGATTGGTTGCCATAGCCCACAAACACTGTGAACAGCAGAAAAACAGAATAGTGACAAATAAATCTGGCAAGGAGAGCAAGGAGTATAGTAAAATACTAAAAGACTTACATGAATCACAGTTTTTAAGAGGTTTATCTAATCTTATCATTTTTAGGTCTATCAGGTATTTTTCTACAATGTGTGAATCTGTAATTACCATCATTGTACAAGAGAGTACCACTAATGTTTGTCAGCTTCATTTATTCTGTAACTGTGTAAGCAGAGTCCTTAAGCATATCAAGTAGGTGAAAAAGTAATTACAACAAAAATTATTTTTTAATACATTAGGAATAAAACCCATAGGCTTGTGTTACACTTTATTAAGTCTTTCATTTGAGGATGCCTTCTCAAGCGAAAGGATAGAGAAAAGTAGAGTGTGCCAGTGGGAGCCTGCTAAAAATGAAATTTAGCTCCTTGCTATCTTAATTTCGATGTGTAGCTGCTTCATTCCAGATGCAGGCTCACATGTGATATAGCTAATATTATTGTTGCACTGGGCTTTTTCTCAGTCTGAAGTAATTTTGAAAAGACCACGCTTTTTTACAACTAAAATACACGTGAAATTTATATAAAATGCTACTTCTCAAATCAGGTTCAACTATATCAATTCAAGTTCTTAATATGGTAATCTGGTATAACGGTATACATAATGGTAAAATGGTAAAACTGATAATGCTTTTTTACAATGAGGTATTTTAATATCTGAAAGATATAGTATATCAGCATTGCCATTTCCCTGATAAGCAAGAATATATACAGAGAGAAATCCTACTCTTCTGCAGTATATTACTTTGTAGCCTTTTCCATTTATTTCTATCAACAAATTACACCTCCAGGAGAGCTTCCTATTTGTAGATAAACGTGCATAAATAGTGCCATTGTTATTCAAGTTTTAAGACGGATCAGATGAAACCATCTCATACAAGATATTTGAATTATGGATCAATAAGTACATCTGGCTTTTAAGTTTTCTGTGATTTCCACTGATATCTATTGGCTGCTGTTAACAGATAACTTTTCAGGTGAAAAAAAACAACCACCACCAAAACAGAGTCCAACAGAAGCTGTTCCTCCATGGGCAGACAAGAACAGGGATTGCTGGCTTGTAGGAAGCTGATGGGCTCCCCTTCCTGGTAAGATGAGTTGAGATCAAATGCAGCTTCTCAGAAAGCGAAGTGACAGTCCTGCTGCAGAAAATCAAGGAACACAAGGGCTTTTCTATTTTCAAGGCAGGCATGGGGGAATTTCAAATTATTCGATGAAGTTTTTGGAAAATTCATGAAGATCTAATAGGACTCAAGTGCTTCCAAGTTTTTCCATTTCTTCTTAAGAGAAATAAGTCTAAAACACCTCTTGTTTTCAGAGAAGAAATGTCTTCCCAGGTTGGACACAACGGCAGCTGCAACATCATAAATATTCAGCCACTGACCGAGCTGGAAGCGCATGTGAGCATTGACGCAACGATTTAGTGCACCAGCACCTCATTCATAAGATACCTGTGTATGCAAACAAGCAGGCATATTTAGGAAGTAGAAATGAGAACAGAATATGAAGAAATTGTGAGCAGCCTTAATCAACTTCTTTTACTTCACAAGGACCACAGTTAACATCACCCCTGGCTGCCAGCAGGTAGTTTCCCAATGGATTCAGTGGGGTGGGATCAGTTGTGGGTGGGTGAGGTGCTGTTGGCTTTTCCAGCAGTCTTTAGTCTTATTCTCATGTACTTACATGCATTTATTTCGAACACTTTGCACGATGTGATTCAGAATGTGCTATGGAGCTAGCTGCCTTTTTTTTTTTTTTTTTGCTTTCTTTTTTTCTTTTTCAAAAAAAGGGAATTCAAATTTAAATGGAAGTGGAAGTTGACTAAGTCCTACCATTTCAACTCTAGCTTTAGCAAAGGTGTACGTATATGACCTGATTCTGTGAAGTGATATTTCTACACTGTAGTCCTGTCAATCCCTCACCTTTCAGGAACACTAAACCAATAAAGTAAATTATTTTAAAGAATAAAGAAACAGAGAAAATCTAATCTATAAATTGTCTTCTTTGTTCTGCCGATTGACTAAATGATACTTAAGTCATCTCTAAGTGCCTGGAGAAAAATGAAAGGCATTTCTATTGTGAAGCTGAACAATGAGGCGACTGTAAACCATGGAATGGCAAAGTGGAAAATGCATGGTAATAATGTTTTCCATTTTTCTCTCCCCCATTTATTTATTTATTTATTCTACAGCAAATGCCATAAGTGGAGCAGAAAAGGAACTTCACTTTCTAACCTCTGGATTAGTGACAATACTAGAGATTTAGCTACTTTCCAGAAGCACACATGTGGAAATGACTATCCCGCCACTGTTTCACCATCAGTCAGATAAAGAGGGTAGAGCTGTGCTGGCTTGCCCTTTCCTGCAGAGACCACGTGCATCTGTTTAACCTCAGGCGTTCACGCTGTTTCCAAAGCTGAATGACAGAAAGACATGCAGAAGAAAACACTTCATACGCTCACCCAAATGGTGCGTATCTCCTGGATGTCCAAAGTGATAAAAATAGCAACTCACACCACAAAACTCTACTGATGCGTGACGCAAACCACGCTCCGGAGGATTTCACCTCACATTTTGGAAAAGACGGTGTTGAAGACGTCTCCATAACAGGTTTGCTGCTCCTTGTCAAAGCAGCATGTCTGCATGGGATTTAGCTCCCTGCATCAGCTCATCTCTCACCATTTTCCCTTCCTTCCTTCAGCAACATTTCCTCTTTTCATATTTTTCTGTCTCCTTCTCCCTTTATCCTTCTCTTGTCTCTCAGCTGCTGTCGTAATAACCAAGTATTTACTCCTAGTTAGTGACTTCCCTGCTCTTTCCACCAACACCAAAGCCCATTTCAAATCCTCCCTCTCGTGGCATTGTCATTCCATCGCTAGCTATTTGTGAGACAAGGCCAGTGTACACCCATGCCAATGCAACTGCCCAGACACATTGCATCAGGAAAGTTTGATCCCATGTAACATAAACATAGGTTAGGCATTATGGGAAATTAGACCAAGCTGTGAAAATTACAAGGGAACAAAGAGGAAACATAATGTTGCGTCACATACCATTGAAGACTCAATAGAGAAGACTGAGAGGTGGCTGCTCAAAAATTACACAAAAAACATTCCAACTCTGTTTTAAAGGAAGAAATTATACCATAAACCATCACAGAAACGCCTGGAAGATTCATCCATAACAAAAAAAAACCCAAGAAGTGAACTTTTTGTGCTAGTGGAAGTACTGACTTCTGAGATAAGAAAAGCATTACCTCCAAACAGAAGTAAAGATTAAAGAGTGTGGAGGGCTGTGGGGGTGTGTGTGAAGGTGGAAACACTTTTACAGTGTTTGTGCCATTAGCTTGGATGAGACAAAAATACATTTGCAGGGCAAACCTGCTATGATGAGGGTGAGGGGAAATTTGTGCTGCAGACAAAGATATTTTTTTATGAGAATTGATGCAAGATGGAGGTGAAATGAAAGAGCAAACATATATTTTTATGACCTAATGGGATTTTAAAATTAAGCACAGCAGGTAGAAAGATCCTGTGCTATTTCAAACCAAAACCCATTGCATGTCCGCACATGAAAGCCTGTTCTCTTTTCAAAACACTCTGCTGTCACCTAGGGTATGGGAAATCAAAGCGTGGGATAGCGATGGACTCACATCTCTTTCCACAGGCAAGTGTTACAGTCAGGGCATTTGGAGCCAGGACTAGAACCACAATCCAGACTAGAAAGAGAAAAGAGTGAAGGCCCTACTTTCAAAAATCACCTCTGGATTCCAATTTCTTGATGCGCTCCTGCTCCAGGAGGTCTGCTAACAGCTGCTTTGAAAAGTATCTGGTCTTTGAGGAATTTTTTTTTGTGATCACTACACGCGCAGCTGGCCCTTTGAATGGACACACAATGTAATATGAGTATAAAAATCTCACTTTCAAGCAACATAAAAGACAAGGTGCCACTGGTAAATCTGTTCAGGGGGGGAAAAAAAAGAGGGAAAAAAAATAGATTAATTGATTCTAGTACTGAAACATTGTTCTGTAACATGAAGGTACAGATCATGTGCTGTGAACAAAGTCCTGCAAGGTCTGGAAACTGGCTACCTGGGTTGGAGCTGAGGTCCCCTGTGGAAGATATAATTTTGCATAGGAACTGAAAAAAAAAAAGTAATTACCCAAGTCTGTATGTGAAAGGTGTCAAGGCTGGCAGTGAGTCAGTGAGTGTTAATAATCTGATATATGTTTTATACCACTTCTTTAGTGAATGTGATATGTATGATATTCAGCAGCAGGAATAAAAAATTAAAGAATTTCAGCGTTTGCCTTTTTTTTTTTTTTCATTCTTCAAATAGCAAGTATTCTGTATCTACAGGTTGCTAGGGACGAATGACCTAGTCAGAGAGGGTCTGGGAAAGTGGTAAAGAGTTTCCAAGGATTTGTATTGTCCCTTTAGAGAAGGGAAAATTCAGAACAAAGGATGGCTCTTATTGGGATGCTCATTCTCGGAGCACAAAAGAATGTTTCTCTCCCCTGTTTTACTTTATGATAGAATTAATAATGACTAAAGACTCTTCAACCTTTTTCAGCCTGAACCCATGAATTGACTACATGGCTTTTAGCAGAAATTAAAAACTTGTGGGGTCAAAAATCAACCTGTCCACCACTCCTCTGCCTCTTAAAACTTCAGCTTAGGGACTCAAAATCAAGCACAAAGAATAAGCCTGAGCACAGGCTATCTGTCACTGAGACATAAGATTCAGGCTTCTTTTTTCCTCCTGCCTTTCAGTCTTCCAAGTATTTTTTTTAACAAATTAGCTGAGGGAAGGCAGGGAATGCAACATGGACAAATTCCACCTGGAAATCTTGAACTTTCCACATATATGAGCGCTGTCATCCGTACACACTACAAAACCTAATGCATTTCCTAATAGAGCAACAGTGGGTTTACAGAGCATGTGGGTTTATTTGCTTTTCTTTTCCTGAGAAGAGGCAACAGTTCCCACCCAAGGCCTACAACACAGTTTGCTAACACAGTTAATACCCCTTTCTTCTTGTAACCTGAGAAAAACCCATCTGAGATAGCTGGGTCTCCATTTTCTTTGGAAATACAATAAAATACTGCCCCTTTCTTATGTAACATACACATGGCATGGAAGGGTCGCCACTTTCATGAACAGTCAACATATGACAACAAAGCTAACACATTCAATATCAAAAACCATACCGAAGCATTCTCAGCATTTCAGATACTCTTCTTGCTTGGTGCCTCAAAGAAATTGTTTTCACAACTGAAGCAAGGTGACAAAAAAAATATGTTTATTTTATGTAAAGCATGTAATAGAACAAAATGGTATATCTGTTCAGTATAATTTTTCAGAAAGGGATGTTCCCTGAGGGATGGAGTCATTCAGAAAAAGCTTTCAGAAACCAGCACACTTACTATATTCTTCTTTTTTTTTGGTTCTTTATCAGATTGTTCCTAAAGACAATTCTTACCATGAGTCTGTTTCCCATTTTGCCAAAGGAGGTGACCTGAGAACAGTTGTACCTCTCTCTCTCTCAACCATCAGATTAATGACAACAAGAAAAGGGTTTATAACTGGCGACTTGACAGCAGATGAACGTCACAGCCAACAAGTCCCAGACATAGTATACACCATGAACAGGTTACAAGGGAAATCACAGAAGGTGCTGGTGTCAAAAGGCTCCCTGGGTGCCATGGCTGGTGTAAGCAGACAGCTTTTGGTCCCTCAAGGAAACCTTTGGGGAGGGCAGCATGTTGGCCGGAAGAAATACACCCAACTACTGCTTTGATAATGGTGTAGTTAATGCATTGCACATCCCTGTTTTAATATGAGTACAATTCTATAGATATGGGTCATAATGGGACATATTCAAAGTCTAGTAATTATACTTTCAAGAAAACCTTACAAAAGAGAAACTGAATGTCATGCTTACCAATTAACGTACCTTTGATGATAGTACACTGGTGGAAAACCATAAAAGCAATTTTTGTGTCTCAAAAGGCTGAGGAAAAAGTAACATCTTGAGAGACCTAAGGTGGCATTTGTAGGCAAAGGTTCTTTTTGCTCTCTGCAGTGTGCAGTAAGAGCTGTTGGGCTGTATGTTGTTCAAATAGGCTATCCTTGGCCAGTGCTTGAAACTCTCATTGCTAATAGAAACCACAGACCTATTGGATGGCTGTGAAGGTCTCAAACTCTGGTGCTCAGTCATCACAGCTATCTATATTTCAGACCAAGTTCGATAAATACGTTGCTTTCATCACTTCAGCGAAAAGAACAGATAAGCGCAACTTTCATGACCATAAAATGGGGAAAAAAATTTGAGAGGTGAACAAAGAGATCAGAGCCCTGTCAAGATTTTTGTAGTCTGTGAACGCTACAGATTTCAATGCTGTCTGTAGGTGTGTTGGGTGCTTTGCACTCATCAAAAATGAAGCTAAACATAATAACCATGTGTCAGAGTTCAATGAGTAAAAATATTCTTCAACTATTAGTTGGAGTGAATTCATTATCATGTCTAATTTGGGAACTATTTGAACACTGGGAGTTTGCAAAGTGCATTTGAACATTATTGGGTTCTTATCCTCTAGAGGAAAGATTAAGAAAGAAAAGAGGATGGAGGAGACAATACAAAATATGCAAAAGAGCCTTGAAGAGAAAAGAAATAGCCCAGACTATGTTTTTTCAAATTTGGTCTTTCTTGTATAAGCAGTTATATTCCCTGTGTCTGTGCAGGACCTCTGTGTATGTGCACTTATGTACGCATCTCCAAAGAGAATATAAGTACCTCAATGATCATTTATATTTAAATTCCTGAAACTCCATGGTTTCACTAAAAATCTGCGTAACCTCTTTTGCAATTCTGAGGTTTCACTAAGAAATAACATTGCTAATACAAGTGAGAGCTAGCTATTCTATCTTTCATAACAAAAACTAGAAAGTCTCTGTAGGGGCCCAGAACCTAGTACTTCAGAATAACTCAAATATTCATATCAAAATGAATTAGAAACAAAATGGAAAATCAGATAGCATCCTACCTCACTTTATAACTGAAAAGGTACGAACAACTTTCAAATTGCCCCAAACTTAAGGGAATATACATTTTGTGAATTGTAGGACTGGTCTACTAATGCAGCAACACTAGAGCATGACAGGTCGTCATCTCCAGACTTTGCATAAACCTGACATTCAAGATACCCACCTAAATGATTACAAAAAGTTTCACGGACAAAGCATGAAGACCTTCTGATCCTTATAATCAAACTTCACTGCTGTAAAAATTTGGCCAAAAAAATCTTTAAGTTTTTCAGTGGTGATTGGGAAAGATGTATTTTTATTAGTTGTCTTATATTGTGCTCTGAAAAAATCCATTTTCACAGAAAAGAAATGAAGTAAACTGCTGGTGACTGAAAATTAGCAGTAATTTGTGAGAAATATATTCCAAAAAATATTGCATTTGTCAAAATAAATAAAAAAAAAGATTACTGCAACATATTGCTCCTGTAAGGCCGTGCATTATATTTTTGACTTTTAAGTTATAGTTAAATCACAATAGAGCACTTATACGTATAAAAGTTCAAGTAGTAATAACCATCTGAAACAAAATACTTACATAAAAGGTTATTTTTGTATTAAGTAAAAGTTTCATATATTGTATTTTTATGTTTTAGAAAGGCTATTGATATTTTTTTGTGGTAATAAAAACAATTTTCAGGAAGTTGTCAGTCCAACTTTTCTTTTGCATCAGTGATAAGAAAAAATTGTCAGAAATCCCTGCACAGCTGGGGATCATTTGCAAGGGAAAAGGAAGTCTCAAAAAATAGTCTAAATACCAGAGAGCTGGTGTGCTGGGGTACCCCAGTAAAGAGGAAGATGGAGGAATTTCTCTCCTGTCCTGATATTTCATGTATTTTTCTAGGGACGGAAGGTAAGATGAGAGCAGATTTTTTTAATTACCAGAGTTTCTGGAAGCTGATAAGATTAAACAAGCTGTAAAGGTGAGAGAGGAAAAGACTGAAGTCCTTACTTCTGGCCGAACCTTGCAGCTTTTGGAGCAGCGGCTATAACTCCTATGAGTTTATCAGAAGTCTCCTGCTATTTGGAGATTTCCTTGAAGTGCCGGTGGCTGGTATCAAGAGATTGCGTGTGACTTTCTACATCGTTGTGGTTTTTTTTTTTCTAATGAAAAGCCAAGTTTCCATCCCTCCTGCCTCTGGAGAGAAGTTTGCAGATACGAACTGAGTGCAAACACAGAGCCTCTGCACAAAGACTTCTAAAGCAGAAGGCAAATAAAAATAACCCAAGATGACTATATATATATTTCCAGCCGCTCCTGTGATTTTGGGACTCAGATGGTGGATGGCCTTGGGTCAGTAGTATTGCTGTTGCAGGCTAAGTCTGAAGCCCAGATCTCAGCCCTGCTCCCATATGACTAATCCCATTTGTTCTGTGATCTGAGCTATGCATTTTCCCTCTGATTTCCAGTGTTTAAAGATGCTCTGCAGCAGGGTCAGAACTCAAAGGTGAAAATATGCTCACTGTGACAATTTCACCATAATATTACCCATGTGATTAACAAAATAACTCACCTCAGGGGTAGCTTGAATGGACGCTGCAGAGCTCGTGAGATGAGAAATGTTGCTTCTTTAAAATAATTTGAGAAAGAGCAAAAATAGAGAGCCTCATTTTATGTCCCTGCATTAAACTATGAGAAACTCAAAAGGTGGAAAGGAAAAGTGTCATGGCCAAAGGGGAACACAAACAGCAAGAGACACCAAAGCTCTGGCAGGAGTTTCTGCTAACTCTACCAAAGCTACAAAGTGCTTGTGGAGTTAATTTTTCTCCTTTTTCTGACCACCCAGAGGGACAGAGTGCCTCAAGAGGAGCAAGAGCAGCAGAAGCACAAAAAAAAACAGATTACCTTTGATTTTGTAGGATTTGGGCTGATGATTCAGCCTACCTGAGGGAGGTAAAGAAAAATTTATGTACAGCTACAACATCCAGTTAAAATTAATGACCCTTCTCCTGGGAGTAGACACCCTCACAGGAGCCAACACTAAGATGTTACCTGATAAAGATGAAGAGATTTTTACACTTGTTTTTTGGGTTCTTTATGAAGATGGGTTTCCCTCCTAAGACCACCGAATCTTTGTTATTGTTCATCCCACCATTTTTACATAAAGTAAAATATTTCAAAAAGTGGTACAATATTTGTGATGTTCCTATGAGCAATCAGTATATTGGCTGTATGTGTATGTTGGGGCTGTTGGTGGATGAGAAGCTCAACATGAGCCAACAATGTGCGCTGGCAGCCCAGAAAGCCAACTGCATCCTAGGCTGCATCAAAAGAAGTGTGTCCAGCAGGTCGAGGGAGATGATTCTACCCCTCTACTCTGCTCTCGTGAGAACCCACCTGGAGCACTGTGTCCAGCTCTTCGGCTCCCAACATCAGAAGGACACGGATCTGTTGGAGCAGGTCCAGAGGAGGGCCACAAAGATGATGAGAGGGCTGGAGCACCTCTGCTGCTGTGAGGACAGGCTGAGAGAGCTGGGGTTGTTCAGCCTGGAGAAGAGAAGGCTCCGGGGAGACCTTACAGCGGCCTTTCAGTACCTGAAGGGGGCTTACAAGAAAGCTCGATAGGGGCTTCTTACAAAGGCATAATGTCTTAAAACTGGAGGAGGGTAGATTTGGATTAGATATCAGGAAGAAATTCTTTCCTGTGAGGGTGGTGAGCCCTGGCCTAGGTTGCCCAGAGAAGCTGTGGCTGCCCCAGCCCTGGAGGGGTTCAAGGCCAGGCTGGACGGAGCTTTGCGCAACCTGGTCTGGTGGGAGGTGTCCCTGCCCAGGGCAGGGGCGTGGAACTAGGTGATCTTTAAGATCCCTTCCAACCCAAACCATTCCGTGATAAGTATATACTGCCAGCATCAAAAAACCACACTTCTCTCTGCCTACGCTGACTCCACACTTAAAGTGATATGGTCACAGATCACCACGGTCCTAGCAAGCCCTAAGATGACAGCAGAGGCTGAAAGCATGGGCACATAAGACCTCCTAGCACAACCAGCATGGGAAAAAATGGGAATAAATTTATTACCATGGGCTGCTGAAATGGAGCCATGGCAGGGAGGACTTCATGGAGACCAGGAAATGCCAGGTGTTGTCTGGGGCAATCTTCTTGGCACAGTTCAGTAGTGGATACCCCAGCAAAACTGAGGGCACCCAGCTGATAACACTTCTGTCCAATCATCAAGCCCCAAATGACTCTTTATTTTACACTGCTGTTGTTACTAGTTGCACTATAGTAGCAGCAATGGTCACAGTGACAGATCTAGGCTTCATGCTGAGCGAAGAACAACCAAAAAAAAAAAAAATCTCTGCCTTAGAAGAGTGTACGGTAAGTCAGAGCAAGTCAGGGATACCACCTGAAAGACAACAGTTATCTACACATGGTCATGTTTTCTGTAGATACCACTATAGTCTTCTCAGGAGGCTATAACTTGGTTACTGAGCCCACCAACTCCTCCTTCTTTAACAGGGAAACAGGGCTTGTACCAGGAAAGAAGCTGCTGAGATGAATTGACAGTGCTGGAAATGAATGTCTGGATTTTATTTTCCCTTTGCTGATTTCCCACTGATTTGTTGTCCCTTTCATGTCACCTCTTAGCCTGATGGGGAAACATGTCAGCTGGGAAATCTGCCCCTCCTCACCCTTTATTTTTCCACTTATTTTAATCACTTCACCACCAATTTCTGACCTTGCAGTAGCTCCTTACTTTTACTTGAACAAGATCTTTTGCTCTGTTACCTTCATGTGCCATACTTCCCAAAGTCCTCACTCTGCATTTGCATACCCCTAACATTATTTGTGCTATCTAGAATCCCTACAAAATAATTTGTGTTGTTCAGCTCTTTGGTCTGCAAGCTTTTCTTACCTTCCTGTATGACATGAAGCATAAGGAGGACGTTGTGCTGTAAATCTAGACAGCGCCAGCACTCGTTACTTTCTTGTAGCTTTGGCAATTTCATCAATCTTATTGCATGAACCAAACAAAAAACTGCACAACATAATGTGTCTCATGCGCTATATCAAGCTGTGAATTTATAATGACCAAAAGCAAAATTTAAATTGGACAACTAAATATCTGAGCTCGAACTCTGCTCTTTCTGCATATTCTCACTAGTGAAGCTTGAGTGTTCAATTCTTAATGTTACGAGAAGATGAAAGAATACAGACCTGAAATAAATCAAGGTTTATTTTTCAAAGTAAAGCACATATTTGTGAAACAGTTTTCTACTATTTGTTCATTTCTTTTAGCTGGCCAGTGATCAGGGACTTAAATCCTGAAAATGTTCTTTCATCCCTTGGTTCTGATTCAGACCAGAGAACAAGCCATTGCTACATTTTTATATTACTTCTGTGTTGTGGCCAGGGTGAGAATAGAAACTCAATAACCTGTTTCAAACTCCTTGATTTTTTGGAAGGCTTTCAAGTCCTTCACAGCAGAACTAGCTTCCTGTTCTCATTTCATATGGGTCACATTGCTCAGCATCCTCAGATTTATGGAGACAGTAAAACCTTGCTGCAAACCTCATCTTCTGCTCTACTCTTTTGCCCACATCATTTTTTTCTACGGCCTCCTGCTTTAGCTCCCCTTTTCAAATACTAGTTTTGATTCCTGCTTTCAAAGTTGTGTGCAGACTTGGGAAGCTGGATCTCACTCTCGGTCCATGAAGCCACTTCCCTGTGTATCACTCAAATTCTTTCTCATTTTCTCCCATACCAGTCCTCACATTTGCAAGGAGCTCCCAGCAGGATTTATGTTTCCCGTTTCAGCAATGAGGTGGGGGACCAGAAAGGATGGAGTATCTCTCCTATGAGGACAGGCTGAGAGAGTTGGGGGAGTTCAGCCTGGAGAGGAGAAGGCTCTGTGGAGACCTTAGAGCCCATTCCAGTCCCTAAAGGGGCTCCAGGAAAGCTGGGGAGGGACTCTGGATGAGGGAGGGGAGCCATAGGACAAGGAGTAATTGTTTTAAACTGAAAGAGGGGAGATTTAGATTAGGTATTAGGAAGAGATTCTTTACTGTGAGGGTGGTGAGCCCCTGGCCCAGGTTGCCCAGAGAAGCTGTTGATGCCCCTTTCCCGGAAACATTCCAGGTCAGGTTGGATGGGGCTTTGAGCAACCTGATCCCGTTGAAGATGTCCCTGCTCATTGCATAGGGGTTGGACCAGATGGCCTTCAAAGCTCCCTTCTATCCCAAAGCATTCCCTGATTGTATAAGGGGGCCCCTTCTGTGACGGTGCCATTTAAAACAGCTGGGGATCCCCAGGCTGTAAGTCATTCTCATTTTGGTTATGAAAAGTAGAACAATGGGTTCCATAACTTGTTTAGCCTTTTAAGAAAAGAGGTGCAACAGAGTCATTTGAAGGCATCTGGGATTTCCAGATCAGGAGATGCTGGAGGAGACCAAGGCTGTAAGGAGATCCTCCTCGCTTACTAAAACAGACCTGGGCAGGTCCATGTTGTATGTGTTGGTTGGGGTCCTCTTCCCATACATCTACTGCAGATAGTAACCTTAGCTGAAAAAGGGAGATAGACACACTCCCATAGCTACATGTATTGTATCTGTTTGGTTCAGGGATGTTAACGGTAAGAGCCAAAGGATCGTTTTGCACTGATGGGCTCACATGTATTCTTTATCACTCTTTAAGACTAGACACCTGATACTGCAGCCAATGAACACTGACCCACACAGCTTTGATGTCTATTGCCCTCGGTGGTAGTTTACTCGGTAACTAGTTCCAATGCTTCTGACCCCCACCCCCCACCCCCACATCTGCAGCCTGTAGGCATCTAAGCACATTTGACAGCCTGGCTCCCAGTTTAACCAGCTCAGTGGCAGCACTTCACACCTGCATCTTATATTTTACCACTTTTTACACACTGAAGAGCTGAGTAATTACCATCAAGCAGTTATTTATTCTTTTTTTTTTTTAACAAGACAGCTCTTGCATCAGAGGGCAGTATTAACCCTTCTGTCTCGTCTTTCTCTGACGCACTTTACTATCTACTATTGAGAAGTCCAGTAAGCAGACAGACTTTGCTGGGGGAAAATAAAATAATAAAAGTGGTGTTGAAGTAGAAGTATTAAAAGAAGGGCAAATAAAATTGCAAGGATAATTACCCTGAACTATTTTAACCCATTTAAAAAGGTAATAAATAGGGCTATTCACATCTATCCCCCAAGGACAGTATTCTTCCATAATGATGAAAGGTAGAATATAAACCAGTGCTGCTAATGTTATTATGATAATCCTATGTACTTCCGCAGCTGCTTGCACTTAACTGTTTATGGCATAAAACATTTTTGGTAATCAAGTTCCTTCATAGTGTTTTCTTTCAATATACATACATATTTTTTGTTTTAGTTTAAGGTGCAACTAACCATTTCTATAAATAAACTATGTAAGTGTACATCCATGTAGCAATTTTCCCCAAAAAACCTTTTCCATGCAGAAGCTCTGCCTCCAGCACATATCTACCACCAACCTCAGCAAGTTGTCATATCAGCGCAGGTTTTCTTTCTCAGAATTCATCTGCTGTTTAGATGTTCCCCCCTTAGAAGAAAAAGCCTTCGCAGGCAAAACCGCAATTCACCTTGGTCCACTCTGTGGATGCTTGATACACGACAGCGCCGTTCTCGGGCTACTAATCTACAAATAGGCTAATGGAGCACTTTCTAAAGAGCTGACAGTAGTCTGGCACTGCCAGCCATTAAAGTGATGGATAAGACACATTATTTTAAAGCTTCAATATACTCATCACGAAGGAGGAATGCACATGAACATGCCTGTGTTGACCTTGCTGAGCCAGAGCTGATGCTGACCAATGCAGTAAGCCCTCAGGATCTCCATCTGTGTCTCCCACCCGGATCCCCTGCTGTAAGAGAGGAAGGGAAAGCCTGCCTCCGCTCTGCTGCTGCCGGTCGTCAGCACAGCCCCAAGCAGAAGGGTAGCGCCATCCCCCGTGGCAGGCAGGGAGGACATGGGGGCTGCCGGCTGTGCTGTGCTCCGGAGGCTCAGAGCCAGTAGAACCAGGGAACAACCCACACCAGCACCACAGCCGACAGCACGGACCTGCTTTGAGTCCCGGCCATAGAAAAATCAGCATTATTCACGTTTCAGAGTCAACCCTAGTATTTTATTCTGGGCTAGGCGAGAGTCATCCCAGGGACAATTAAATTAGTTGCAGAGATTGTAGTCCCAACGTGTAATTTCAAGTGTCTCCCTGTGCAAATTACCTGTGGGCCATGATTTTAGTTACCGCTGGGTACAGTAATGCTGCCTGTGTTTAGTGATCCTGTAGTTGCGTTCATCTAAGTTTTGGTTCGCCCGCTCTGTGACTGAGCTGACAGGATTTTGTCATGCATCAGCACTGAAGCATGACACCATTAATCTCACGGATGTGCCAGCATCACTCCGACCATTTTGCTAGCAAGTACTGTAAAATAATATTTGCACGAATATTTTAACCCACTCATTATCTGCAAAACTGATTGTGCTGTTGGGACCACAGGGCTGTATTTTGCTATGGAACAGCACAGACCAGGCTCTCCGTGCCACTTGCTGCAACACCAAAGGAGCTAAAAACAAATGGTGAGTTTTTTTCCACGGAATCTGAAGAATATCATGTACTGAATTCCTCCAAAAGAATCCTTTGAAAGGTCTCAGCCTCTGTTTTTTGGGTTTGTGTTTCCAGGTTTGCCCCTGATGGAGCAGATAATATGCATTGAAGCAATATGAGAGAACATGGGGGGATATATTCAAGTTACTGTTGCGACATGTGGCACCTTTCAATGAAAAGCAAGGAGAAATGGACAAATGAGTGACATTAAAGTGTCACCGAGCAAGTTCAAGACAAACATAACATCATGAATAGCAGCAAGTAGCAGCACAAAGCGTTGCCTGTTCGTGAGGATGAAGCGGCACAGAAAGCAGGGTGAGAATAAATGAGTTGCATATTAAATTATTGCTACAATTATACTGTTAATAATGACGCACAGAGACACTCATCTAGTATCTGTCTAAATTTATCCTGTGGGCGAAAGTAGTCTTTCTCCCACTACACAAATGTAGACTAATTAGTGGTACAAATGCTTGATTTTCATTTCTTACACACACAAATGTAAATCAAGAGTCTTCCTATAAATAAAGTTATGCTAATGTAAACTGATAAAAGAACAGAAATGAGACCTAGAAAATCTTTTTTTAAATGTTTCTCTGTTATTTTTATCTATTATCTGTTTATTACAAATAAACAGGAAGTAACACGGATTGAATATCTTGAGTTTTTTTTCTCAAACCAAGAACAGAAGGCAAGTTTGCACATGCTAAAGGTATAGAGTGGTGAAAGAGGTCTGAGGTTGGACGTGAGTGATATGATGATTGCAAAGCTTTCATAGATAGCCTTGTTTGTTTCTGTTATTGTACCACAGCTAGAACTGCTGCATGGATGAGCTGGGAGCTTAGGATTGATTCTCTATCAAGATGAGAAACAGATACCACTCTAAAAGTGAGATACTGCATGTTGGACTGCATCTTAGACAAGGAGGATGAGTTGATCAAGTAGTTCATAGAATCATAGAATGTGTTGGGTTGGAAGGGACCCTTAAGGGCCATCTTGCCCAACCCCCCTGCAGGAAGCAGGGACATCTTCAACTGCATCAGGTTGCTCAGAGCCTCATCAAGCCTGGCCTTGAATGTCTGCAGGGATGGGGCCTCCACCACCTCTCTGGGCAACCTGGGCCAGTGTTTCATCAGTTCAGTTCTTGTGCCAGAATCCCAGAATCCCAGACTGGCAGGGGTTGGAAGGGACCTCTGGAGATCATCTAGCCCTGCCAGAGCAGGGTCACCCAGAGCAGGTTGTACAGGATGATGTCCAGGCGGGTTTTGAGTAGATCCAGAGAGGAGACTCCACAGCCTCTCTGGGCAGCCTAGAAGGCTGATCCCAACCCAGACTTGTACCACCAAAGCCACATCCAGTGGACCCCTTGCCAACATGGTGTCCCAGTATTCTGTCAGCCCTGACTTTCCTCAGCCACCCCTGGCCAGCAAGAGCACAAGTGGGCAATCACAACCAGCTCCAGCACAGACCAGTAATGACCAAAAGAGGTCAGCGACCTATTTCTCTGCTCAGCACCGCAACTGTGCAAGCCATTCCTGGAAAGCGCTTGCCCAATTTGTTCGTATCTCCAGTGATGCTGAATTCACAGACTCCTCATGAAAGCTGTCCCAGTGCTTTAGTACTTCCAGAAATTTTTTCTTAATGCCAATCTTCAGTTATTCACTGCTGCAATTTAAGATTAGTTTCCTGTTCTTCCTCCTATAGACATGGAGAGGTTGTCCCCTGCCTCTCTAGCAAACCTGAAAACTTCTATATCCTACTTCAACCTTCCTACGCAGGTAACCCCACTTTGTTTAATCTTTTCCACATGGGCCATGATTTTGTAGACTTCTGCTCAGCAAGAACAGCAAGAACATTCATTTTTTCCTTGAATGTCTCTGCAACTGGTCCATATTTTTCTTAATGTACAGGGGCAAAGACCAGGTACGTTACTCCAGTTGAGATCATAGCGATGAGCTACAAAACAACTTCAGGGCTTTCCAGGTTGCATTTCTGTTTATACCTCCCACCACCATTTTCATCGTGGCATGCGACGATTCCCTTCCCCTGAGGGAAAGGGACTCCATGTCTGATGTGACCAGCTGGGCTACAATGGGATGGAGCTACATCTGTCCTGCTTCTTAATACAAAATGAATGCAGAAGGACAACTCTGCTTTCTGAGAGTCCTTCCAAAGTTCAGTAAATTGTTCATTTTGTCTTGTGTTCAAGGAATAACAGAAAATTATTCCACCAGTCCCTGAGGTACCACCTGTCCAAAGCCCAGGACAGTATTCCCACTGAGAGTGACCAACACATAGCTGATGCACAGATGAGACCCTGGCTTGCAGGAGCAGGGCTAGAGGCAGAGGTCTTCAAAACAGGACTGAATTTCTTTAAAATTTTTATTAAATATTCTACCCATTTTCACTTGTAACCTTCAGTGTTTGAGGACCTGCTGTTCTTGCTGTTAGAGCTGTTCTTGCTCTCCCCGGGGCGGTCACAAACATTTACACTGAATTCACGTGAGTGAAGTCGTACTGCAAGATTTCAACTTTTAAACTTCAGATCATTGCTCTTCTTGCATTTTTAATGAAAATTTGTCCTTCTCCAAAATGTATTCCAATTCTTTAGTAACAGCTGAAATACAAGTGGTTGTTATATATACAGAGCACTGGTAGAAACATGCTTCTTTCAATGAGTTTTGAGACAAAAATATCTGTAAAATCACCATTCTTTTCTGCATCAGCTGATTTAACATGCAACGACATTTAAACCTAACTGTACATACCATACTATTAAGATTTTTATAATGCTGCTTGAAGGAGATTTCAATAGTCCACGAACATCCTCCTGCGGATATTTTGGGAACCTATGCTAAAACTGTTCAGAGCACTTCAAACTAAATCAGCAGATACTATTTCATAGGACACCTGTCAAGCAGAACAAGGAGGTTTTCTTACAAAACCTATCATTTTTGGCAATCAGAAAATCCCCCAGCAGAAGGCAGCCCTTTGATCAAATGCAGCATTTAAGATTAGTTTGTAGTCTTTGACATCTAAAGTTTGTAGTCTTTTGACATCAAATGTCCACCACTGAATTCTTAAGTGTAATGTTTCCCTAATCCATACCATTCACCTCCTATCACTTTGCTGGCCACTCTGAATCCACCTCCAAGACTTTAACATAAACAAGTGTCATAGATTTGCTAGGTTAGCCTTGGGAGAATTTACAAAGAATGAGTAACTAATATAGACTTCAAAATACTGGTAAAAAAAAGCGTTATTGAGAGCAGGCTCTCTGTCCCTTCCTCACTCTAATTCTGGAGGGATGCCACTGGATGCAGTGAGGCTGCTTCAAATTTATATCACCATAAGAGAAATAAGAACAGAGCCCCAGATGCTTTGCTATAGTAGGTCGCAGTTTGAGGGACTGCAAATAGTCTTCCATCCTGCTTTTATATGGCTTCGGCGTTGCAGGAAATTTAATGTCCTTTTTCACCTAGCTGAATTCTTGGTGTGAAACTCAGAAGCTGATCTGATACTCTCGATAAGTTGATTGCAGCATGGTTTTCCCTACTTTAGTAGAAATCAGTAATGAAAAAGACAATTACACTTTTTTTTTTTACTTATCAACAGCCAGCAGTGACTTCCACAAAGAATGGAAGAGAACTATTCTTTATTAGAAAGAGTATATGGTTTATACTAGGGCTGCAATATTCAATACACTATTACACTGGAAAGCCAGGAACATTTTAAAATAAATTCTTATTGAACACGTGGATTATTACAAAAAGCACTGTTTTTCAGCACATGGTTTTAAGATGGTGCAACGATACAGAGAACTGCACTTATCCAGGGCAGATTTTCAGATTGCTTTCTGCTCAATATTTTCTATAAAGAATTAAACCTGAGCAGGAGGTTACAGCACTGCAAGTTCCCAAGATCTCCTATACTTCAGCAATACCCCCTGGTTAAAATGAGATAATGCATCCGTTTTTCTTGCCTGAAGAGCAGGTGCTGACGGAGGGTGCTAAAGGAGGGCTTGTTGCTTCCCCTCCCTCATGAAACCTGCCACTCTCTGAATCTGCTGTGAAACCAGATGAAGTTTCACGAGATCCATGTGAAACTTCACCCCTCTCCAGAGCGTGATGGTCCCTGTACGGCAACACCAGCTGCACAACTACTCTCCAGGTGGACAGACATCCAAATCTTCAGACACGGTTAGACACTCAGAGCTCTTCAGTTGCAAGCCTCCCAGTTCTTTAAAGTCTGTTTTTTCCAGTGCGCCAGTATGGGGTTCCTTCAGCAATGGTTTTGCCTAGCCATTTTGAGATGAGCATTTTTGAAAATGTTGCCTGGAGCATACACCTTTGAATGTGTTGAACACCCTCCATGCCTACAAGCCTTCTATGGTGGCATGACTGGATGGATAGATGAGAGAAGGGCAGTGGATGTTGTCTACCTTTACTTCAGCAAGGCGTTCGACGCGGTCTCCCCCAGCATCCTCACAGGGAAGTTGAGAAAGTGTGGGTTAGATGAATGACAGTGGGGTGGATTGAAAACTGGTTGAGAGACAGACCTCAGAGGGTTGTGATTAGGGGCAGAGAGTTTAGTTGGAGGTCAGTGATGAGTGGTGTTCCCCAGGGGTCAGTACTGGGCCCAGTCCTGTTCCATATATTCATCAATGACCTGGATGAGGGGATAGAGGGCACCCTCAGCAAGTTTGCCCATGACACAAAGCTAGGGGGGTGGCTGACACAGCAGAAGGCTGTGCCGCCATACAGAGAGACCTGGACAGGCTGGAGAGTTGGGAGGAGAGAAACCTTATGAAATTCAACAAGGCCAAGTGTAGGGTGCTGCACCTGGGGAGGAATAACCCC
>VWZL01006033.1:460436-498733 GCA_013396915.1 Stercorarius parasiticus | reverse complement strand
CTCTCTTATGAAGAAAGGCTGAGGGATTTGGGTCTCTTCAGTCTGGAAAAAAGACGACTGAGGGGGGATCTTATCAATGCTTATAAATACCTAAAGGGTGGGTGTCAGGAGGATGGGGCCAGGTTCTTTCCACTGGTGCCCAGCAACAGTGGGCACAAACTTGAGCATAGGAAGTTCCACCTAAACATGAGAAGGAACTTCTTTACCCTGAGGGTAAAGCAAAGCCCTGGCACAGGCTGCCCAGAGAGGTGGTGGAGTCTCCATCTCTGGAGACATTCCAAACCTGCCTGGACGCATTCCTGTGCAACCTGCTCTGGGTGACCCTGCTCTGGCAGGGGGGTTGGACTACATGATCTCCAGAGGTCCCTTACAACCCTTCCATTCTGTGATTCTGTGATATTTCTTAATTTTTTACACCTTCCTTTAAATTAAACTAAGAATATTTTTTCTGTAGAAACTGTTGTAATCACTTGTGCTCAATAGATATGATTATGCATAATGAATAAAGCTGTTTGACATCATGATGAATTCACTCCAAGATGCAGCTGCGCAGTATCTGAGTAAGTTAGCAAAATGTGGCTAAAGGAAATAAATGCCACAGATGTAATTAAACAGTTCACACCCATTCATTTATCCCCTGTTAGGGTGGCCAACAAGCACCTATTCATGTTGATGGGAGGGAAAAGTATCAGTTACTCTAGACATATTTCACGACTCTATGCATTACAATCTTTAAAAAAATTAAATAGAAATACCTGGCCATGCAAATCCCCCCATAAATGACAGTCTGTCATGCAAATATCCATAGTTGTAGAGAGGTGGGTGTCATTCTCTTCTCCCAATGAACAGGCCATGGGACAAGAGGAAATGGCCTCAAGTTGCACCAGGGGAGGTTTAGACTAGATCTTAGGAAGAATTACTTTACTGAAAGAGTGGTCAGGCACTGGAACAGCCTGCCCAGGGAAGTGGTTGAGTCACCATCCCTGGAGGTATTTAAAGGACAGGTAGATGTAGTGCTTAGAGATACGGTTTAGTGATGGTTCTTGTCAGAGTTAGGTTGGTGGTTGGACTTGATAATCTGAAAGGTCCCTTCCGGCCTAATTCTATGATTCTATGGTAGTTGAAATTTCCCCCTAAACTGTTTTGCACCTGACCAGTTGCATGGTTTTAGCCCCATTCAGCACAAAACAAATTGTGCCTCAAACCGAGACTGTGAAATTCTACAGTGCAATCAAGGAATCAGCAGCGGTAATGACAAAGATGTGTAATGAACAAATAATAAAACCACATGAAATGCAATGCTGCATTCATTCTGGCACAGCTAACTATTTTAGGCTCCAAAAAGCTGGTTCACATCACTTTGTCAGGTTACAAATTACCAGCCCAGGTTGCAACACATTTGCAGCACAATACTGACACAGTTTTCTTAGGAACTGGAATTTTTCGGTAGAAAAATTTGCACTATTCTTTTGCAACCTTAGCGGCATTTACAGAACAATTCAGCTAGATCAAAGTTAGTAAAAATTCTCATTCTTCAAAACTTCTCCTCAGTTTGGTAATAGTGATCTGCAGCAGGCAGGTATTTTTCAACGCACGGATATTGTGTCAGTCACTGGCCTGAAACAGGGGGAATACTCCTCACCTATCTTCCACTAATAAAGGAGAGAGAAATGTCATGTTAATGTAGATTCTTAAAGGAAACGAAAAGAAGGTTGGGGATTTCTGCCATCCTAAATCATCCTCCTCTCACTACACCTTAGTGTGCAGTTTTTATTAATAGTGCTCCCTAACAAGAAAGCCTTCCATACAAAATTTCATGTGATTCACTGCCTAGCGCAGACAGCCTTCGTAACGCATCCCTCTCAAAGATGCACATACAGATCCCTATTTTAAAAAGAGCTCTGCACAGCACAATCGAGTCCAAACTTAAAAAAAGGCTCCGTTCCAATTTAATCTCCTAAAGGAGTGTCAGATTTTCAGAAGAGCTCAGTACCCAACAGCTCAGCTCTCATTGTCACATACAGGGCCCAGGGTTTGAAGAGACACTAAAATGCGCTGATCTCTTTTGAAAATGTGGTTACTAATTTTGGTCCCTTGCTGGGACAAGTTCTTTTGACAGTTTGGTGCCCACCTGTTCGTGCCAAGTTTTTTCTGAAAATACGGCCTTTTGTGTCTGAGTCAACATTCATTCAATGAAATTAAGGGAAAGAAAAAAAAAAAGAGATTAAAACTCTTCTTGAAGAAAAAAGAAAAACAAACCAACTTCCACTGACGTTCCTGTTTTGAAGTATTTTCATTCAGAAGTGCTATGATGTCCTGAACTTAGCAAAAGAAAGAGACAGACTTTGCTCAGGACATTTATTTGGGCTTTGAGAATGCCAGGTCCCTGATTGAAATGGTATCCTGCTTTCTGGTTAGCTTTGTTTATGGGCTTCCTGCAGCAGCTAAGGAGGAAATGTGTCATTTAATTTGATAGGTTTCACCTTCCCAATCCCAGACAGAACATCATGCAAGGCAAGAGGGAACTGAGGGTTGTAATAGCCATTTTAAGCCAACAATGGTTTTGAAAGCCTTCTGTTGAAGTAATCCTAAAAATTTCCAAAGTGCTGAGTTACCTGGCAGGCATTGAACTGGGGGCCTTTGTCCTGCTTTGAATTCCCACCTGTTGTTGGCCTTTCAAATTATCTTGAAGAAATAACATCTGATGACTCCATTTTCTACACACACGCGCACAAAAAAAGTAGTTAGTGTATAGTATATGGTATAGATATATAATATATAGTACACTGCATAGACAGCTTATAGATAAGATTTCATCTGCGGACCAGGTGATTTAGCTTAATTACATTTTGAAACCTTATTTCAAATGTAAGAGAAAATTTACAACGACTTTTATGGGCATACATTACTAGTATCAGTTTTCAGTTTGGCTCAAAGAGTGAAAACACAAATCTGGCACATTTTGGACTTAATTTCTGTGGACATGGGAAATGCTTTACTTGGCCAAACCAACTAGTTCTGCTGGGGAGGTAAGACCTGGTTTGGTAGCAGCACATCACGCTGAGTCGGGAATTAGACGTGGTAGGCGGGATGTTTGGGGAGCAGGTAGTTGCTCATCCCTCCCAGTGGGTACTGCTGCATGATACTCTGCAAAGCTACATTTCAGGCAACCGGTTAAGACAGGGAGAAGGGAGGTGGGCAAGCAGGACATGCTTGAAAAGCAATTTTCTTTTTTTACAATATAAAACAGGATTTGTTGACTACCATGCGCTAGGGAGAAAAAAATTATTTGTGCTAAAGAAATACTATAATAGCAAACTTTAGAAGTTACTTGACTGACCTGTAATTAATATGGAAAACTTTTTACAAAGTTGAAAAAAAATGAAGTCTACATGAGATAATTGCATGTGTAGATTACTATCTTAGTTACCTGCATTTTACAGATTTCTAAACCTAACATGCATGCACATAGGCTCAAACGTTGACGTGCACACAAACACAATCAAAACACACAAATGCACCGTACAGAACTCATACAACCACTTCTACCCTGCCACATTGTCCCGATTCCTTGCCAGGCATCCATGAATTAATATATTACAAGTGTTCTTCCCTGTACTGCAAAATTTATTACTGTCATGTTCATCAGGCATCACATCTCTGAAGTCACAAAAACTATAAAAAAAAGTCTGATTATTGATTTATGTTTTTCATACCTGTCCCCTAAGAAACCTACTGCCGAATTACAAAAGCAACAACATTGCAATTGCTCGAAGCAGGAAAAGATTTGACTTTGTAATAAAGTTTTGCTAATTTATGTATTCAAATATAACTGAGAGTAAACCAAATTCATCTAAAATGCATACACACATACATACTCCTGAATGTGAGTGTATCAGAAAAGGAAAAAAAAATGGAGCTGAAACAATTTTCTATTCAGTTATTCTTTTTAAGCTCAAGGAATTAAAAATACTTAGAGTGTGGCTATTTTAGATAAGGAACAAGGAGAAAGGGTTTGTTTTTTTTTTTTTTCACTTCTTATGTAACTAATTCAACAGAAAGTCCAGTAAAACATTATTGCTTTCAAATGCAACCTGGTGCTGCTAAAGTGTTACCTATTTTGTGCTATCAACTTCCTTTAAAAGTCCATCATTTCAAACAGAACAATGCCCAAGTAGCCTGATTTTATATTTTGTCTAAAAACCAATGTTAATAGATGCATATGTTTTAAGCCTTGACAGATCTGCTGTGATCACCAGCTCTGACCTCCTCTGTGTCACAGGGCACACAAACTCAACCATTACTTATACATTGACCCATAATTTATAGTGGAACAACAGCAGATATTTTAGAAAGATAAACAGTCATATTTTCATTATTTCCAATGATGGGGAACCCATCTCAACCCTAGGGAAGCTTTTTCATTCGTTAATCAGTGATGAATATTTTTGCCCTACTTTTAATTGAACTTTTTTTACTTTCACCTTCTGACCACTGAATTCTTCTATCACAGTGCAATTAAGTTGTGTGCAGTGAATAACAGTACTTACTTCCAGGAGCAGTTAGCTCCTGGAATTATCTAAATTATCTAAACACTGTACGAAAACATTGTTTCCGGGGTCAGTTTATAGTGCATTCTTTTGTTTCTCTCAAATGATTTTGAATAATGACTTCTCCAACTTTTCAAATAACGTAGTAGACAAATTGGGGATCCTCCAAGTTTTAAACCATCAGTGTTCTGGTTGTCGTCTTTTTCTTCACAGATTAGAGTCATGACACTGTCCCTCTTGAATACTGTCTGATATTACTGAAATATATTGTTGAAATAAAAACTAAAATTTTCTGCTAGAATGAAAATTAAAATAATCTGATAGCACCCTTCATATTACTTCACATACCAATCTGAAGCCAAAGTCCCCTCCTTTGTTAGAAAACTAGATCAAGTTAGGACATGAACTCTAGGACTTACATTTACCCAGAGGATGCCAAAATAATTTTATCATTCACATGGACATAGGCTGTCACTTAATATTGTGGCAGGGAAAAGGTTTCCCACAGGGAAAACCTTACTAAAGTTAGATTTGCAGCTAACTGACACCATTTCCCAAGTACATGTTCTATCCTGACCTAATTTTCTAGAAGAGACAAACCTTGAAAGGGGCTAATTTGAAGTATTGATTAGACAAGAAGCATCTTGATCTGCGATTTCCCTGGCTTATTAAGGTGCATGGTTGAATTTGAAATTTAAAAAGCAATGAATAGTTTTTCAAAGAATATTGTTGATGGCAAATAGGCTTAGTAGCCTTTCCATTGTTGCACCTTTTTGCTTTTGTTTCATAGTTCTGCTCTTCATAGGCCTCACCTCTGTGTTAAAGTTACAGCCTGTAAAATGCTGTGGAAACAGTGAGAACTAAAGCTTGTAGAGCATTCCCAAGATCTTTCAAAGATGATTCAAAATGATAGGGATGTTTACAGTGCAAAAAGAGGCCTACCCTGGGCAGAAGCATTCCTGAATCCCAGCATCAGGGACTCTGATCCTGGAGAGGCTCCCAGCTGTGCCCTTTTAAATACAGAAGTTGGAGTATAGTTCATATTTATGTATGAATATACATATATCTATCATAGCACAAGTATAAAGGCATTGTAAGCACGAACATGCAAACACTTCTGGATGGAGAACAACATAAATTATCCAAGAGAGACGGCTTTCAAAGCTAAATCCTCAACCAAGACATAACTAAACACAACATTTATATCAATTCCAACACAAAGTCCCTATCACTTTTTTTCTTTTTTTTTTCCTGCCAGCAATAGTGTTACTGACTTAAGGAATATGTTATCCACTTCAAAAGCAAGAACGGACAAATTGGCAATATTCTTGCTCTGGTTTACCTCTTTCCAACTGTTCTTCCAGCCCCTTGTTTTTAAAGCAGGATTCCACTCTAACACAATGGAAATTAGATGCAAACTTCCCAATTTGGACTGCTTGGGAATCGTCCACAGACTAAATTTAGAAGAGTGGGCTATTTTCTTTATTGCCTTTAGAATTATTTTAATAGTAATGAAAATTTTCCTTTGAATTACAGCTTGCTGATATTTTAACCTAGATATTGTGTCTTCAAATAGTAAGTTTCCTGTTTTTACTAGACAAAACATCACTGTGAATGAATGTGATCCAAATATGCTCTAAGAAAATGCTGTCACAATATCAAAAAAATTCTCTCTCCAGGAATTTTAACATTGTCATTTTATTCTTGACCTAATCTAAAAGGCTCTAGTGCTTGATCCAAACCTATTGAGCAACCTGGTCTAGTGGGAGGTGTCCCTGCCCATGGCAGGGGGGTTGGAGCTAGGTGATCTTTAGGGTCCCTTCCAACCCACACCATCCTACAATTCTATATCCATGTCTGAACAAGGATGATTCAGCATTAGAAAAACTCTCAAACAGTAAGGGTGACGAAACCCTGAAACAAATTTCTTGGGGATGTTAGGGACTCTCCATCTCCAGAGACTTTTATGAACAGTTAAACTGAGCTTGTATCACAATCAGCATAGGTGAGTGGTTCCTGCCCTTGGAGAAGGGGTAGACATCTTTCAGTTCCTTTCAGGCCTTGGTTTTGCAGATGAACCGAGATCAATTGACAGGAATTTCTCTCCATGCAATTTTTCCCTCCCTTGATCACATGAGTCTCCAAATGTCTCCTCTCCACCATCCAATCTGCTATACCGTGTCTTACAGATTCCCATCCTGGCAAATTGCAAAGTCTTAAAAAAGGCAGCCCCTGTACCCAGACTCTAATTCCTCCCTGCACACCCAAAGAAAGAGCCTTCCTTTCTCACCGCCTTTCGGGTGCTACATGGCACAGTAAGAACATCTGACAGCAGCCAGCCACTCTGATAAAACATGTTTGAAAGGATGTTTGCTCAGCATCGTACCATTAAGACATCTGCCCCGTACCGAGTCAGTATACGTGACCCCATCTAACTGCATTTCTCTGAGGAGCAGGGAATAATTCAAGAGAAATAGGCAGTGGAGCACTTTCCTTGTTCTCTTTTTAAAGGAAATACTGGTGGTATCGGATCCTCTTTTTTTGTTGTTTCAAGCAACTCTTGAAATACAAATAAAGCAGCAGTCTTAAGTACCTTGGTGAAATGTGAATGCAGATGGATCAGAGGTCTACATTTAGACTCGTTTTCTGTTCTTATGGAAGGAAAATGAGGTATCCAAAGATGTCGGCTAATCATCTCACAAAAAGAATAATTCTAAAAGTATGACTTTACTGAATATTTTGCAAAATACGCCTAACAAAAGAAAGCATATTAATAAAATCACAGGATTTACTGGCCTCAGCTGTTACTGCTGAAGACAAAGAATAAAAGAACAATCTTCCACTGAGTTTGCGGAAGATCTACACTCTTCATAATTTTTCTGATAATTACACATGTTTCTGATGCAGAAAATCTACCTGGCATGCAAGCCTGGCCTTTTTTTAAAGGTCACCAAAGTCATTAGACTTATAAGCCTGGATAAGTCTGATTAAAGCCAACAATGAATTTCAAAGTGCAGGTTTAGCCATATTCTAACAAACACATGGGGTTTTCCAGAGTGATCTTTGGCTTTTGTTACATTCCTTTCAGCCTGACAACCCTAAATCCCACCAAAAAACCCCCATCCTTCGTGTGCATGATTTTTGCCTGTTACATACAGCTGATCATGCTTTAGACAACTAGCTGCTGAAAGCAGACGCAGTGACAAGCACATTGAAGAGCATCTCCTCCTTCAAATACTCTTTCTCGTGCTGCTGGCCAGTCTCTCCAGCCTGGACACGCGGTGACGGTGGAGGAAAAAAGTTGCTTACTGTGTAGTAAATGAACTAAGAAGGACCATTTTCCTAAGGATGTGTGCCTTGTGCCCCCTAATTTTTTCCTGCTGCTTATCCCTCCCCCATCCCCCATTTGCCATGCTTGGCAGCATGTGCCATGATTATGTGTGTGCCGACAGATCAGCCAATGCGAGCGTGCTGATTGACCAGCTGTCCGTTGCCTCTTAGAAAGGACAAGGATCTGAATTACAACTGCCTTTGCCTCACCGGGGAGCACTAATTGGAGCTTGCATTTTCCACCCAGCCCTCAGGTTGCTGGCTGCTGCCAGCTAGCAGAGGATGGCCAAGTTCTTCACGTCTCCACTTGTGTCACGGCTGAATACAGGTCCCTTTCTGTGACTAGCTGCCAGCTCTTTACCGCATTCACAAGAAATTAATATCTTTGAGCCCTCCGGCTGGCTGTCAGAACTGGCTAAAAAGTTTAAAAATTATTCATTGATAACTCTAACAGACAGGCAGTGTGATCAAATATGTATCTTTTTCCCACAAGCTGGGCTGGTAGAATGTATATAACTGCACTTACAGGCAAAATCAACGCTCAAAATACAGGATAAAACATGAGTTTTGGTGATGTCATACGTTACCATCTGTCAAATGAGTCACAGAAACCAGCTGGGTGCACACAGCCACCCTGTCCCAACTGTGAAAATAAAGCTTATTTGCTAAAACCTCAGCACGGTTCTGCAAACCTGCACCTTTGTGTCTGAGTTCTCCACTGTCTTCATTACAGTTCACTTACTTATAACTTTCTTCCATTTTGCCAGGCAGATTTTTTTCAACACAAAGCAATTTTTCAAGAAAAAATTACGCTTTTGCAGACCTGCTGTATGTTTTTACACTCCTGAATTGATGTTTGCTATGTGGCACAGCGACCCCAGCCCAACCTTCAGAGGCAACGTATGGCCTTAGCTGAAGGAAAGAAAAAAAATTCCAAAGATGGCCTTGATGCACTAAATAAACACAATAAATATGTTAATTTTCTTAAAATATTGCTTTGAAAGGCTTATCCTTTTCTCCCTTCCAACAAGTAATCTATTTAACTGCAAGTCTCCCAGTAGTAAACCATTACATCTTTTGTAACACTTGCCAACACTAACTCCGCTGGACTGCACACAGTGACGGAATAACAGCAACAAGATCTGAAGCAGATAAATACAGCAGGCTAGAGAAGGTACAATAACAAGGACTGAAATAAAATTTTAATATGCACAGTGAAATGTAGCCCAGTTTTATTCCCATAATGTTTTATTCCCATAATGTTAATCAGAAACTCTGAAGCCTAGAAAGAATAGTACTTTAATGCCCATCATGCGAAGTTTGAGATGGTATACTGCTTGTTGCAATTAAACAATCCTTGATTTTCCACTACTTTACACCTTATCACTTCCAGTGTGGTGCAAAATGATGATGGAGCAAACGGACAGAGTTTTTCTCCACCGTACACTTTGCACAGCTGGCAGCAATTACACAAGGTGCTCGGAAGAAAAGTCCTGGGCTGTCAGCTTCTCAGACATCTCTTCTTTCTTGTTTCTTAGTTCCCACCCGCTGACTTGATGGCCATCATTACATCAGTAGTGTCAAATTCCCCGTAACACAAGAGTGAAGCCCATGAAGTACCTCACTTGCTTCTTCCGTCCTCACTTGGTGGCAGCCAGGACCTCTCACCACCCTGCAGAAGCCTGCTGTGCACTTGGCTTGCCTGAACCTCTGCCAAGTGAGCCCAATTTTAGTGCTCCACCAAAAAAGCCAGTGATTCTACAGATTTCCAGGTGACCAGCAAAAACCTTGCCATTGCAAAAATCCTAATGGTCAGAAATGACAGATTTTAATGTTTTAATCAGGAAACTGGTGTAGAATGGAAATAAGTTATTTTGTTGACATAAGCTAATAAGCTTTTGTTGGCTTAGCTAATAAGCTATTAGGGTAGCTTTACCTGCATCACTATGCCTAAGAAATGCTTCTGAGTGAAGACTAGTTCAGGTAAATCAATTTTACTCTAGCTTCTGAGGAATTTAGTGGCGAGGTTCTTGAAATCTTACCCACTGAAGAAAGAAATTACATTTTTGTAAAAGACAAGAATCAGTAATGAGATGGAAATGTCTTTTAGAATGGGAAGGCTGGTAGCCCACATGGTACCAAGTATTGGCGAAGCCGTGGAGCCAATGGCCCAGCCAATGGCCCAACATGCACACACCAACTCCTCACCTGGCAATGTGCCTGGAATGTACCGTTCTTTCCTGAAAACATTTTACATGTCATGCAAAAACTCTTCAAGGCAGCATTCGCAGACTCATTTTTTAAGCAAAGGGCAAGGAGCTGACAGCACCAAGTCCTGGTAGTCTCTCTAGAAATAGAGCGTCAGGAGAAACATGTGCTTTGTCAGCCCAAGTCCTCTTCCACTTCATTTACATGGAAATGGACTGGAGAAGAGGATGAAGGGGAAAAAAAGAAGAAAAAAAAAGGCAAGTTAAAAAAGGCATTAATAGTAAGGGCAGGTGGGGAAACATCTTTACCTTCAAAACTGGGGCTAAATTTGAGGCTGCTGAGATTTAAGGGGAAGTAATGGCTGTGAATAAAATAAAGTTTTAAGTATTTGGCTGTAGAAGGAGAGGTTTCAGAGCAGGCACAGCTCCTTGGTCTTGCATGGGAACACCCAGAGCACCTTGGATGCCTAGGACATCTGCCACAAAAAGATAAAAAGTAAAGAAAATACATTCCTCTTCCCATTCTTGCACAAAGAGTGGAGAAATAGGATACAAATATTGCAAAGCACAGTACAGGCCAACACAGAGACTTGATTTAACGCATAATCTTTCAGTTTTCTGCTTGGATGATGTTATTAAAGGCCCTTCATAACCAACGAATTTTACTTCTGCTGAAGGAAAAGCGGGAGCCTGAACACATCAGCAGTTTCTTAAGAATGTGCAAAGAGCAAAAAAATTAGTGAGTCATTAAGCTGACAATGGTGATGTTTCGAAGAGGTTCCTCCCAAGTTGCACTGCCCGAGAGGGCAGGATCACTGTGGCGCTCATGATGAGAGCCTCCGCTTTGCATTTTTTAGCAGGACCAGACATAGTTTGTTTATAACCCAAAGTTCTGGTATTACATTGGACGCGACCTGCAGGATCACAGCAGGTGACAAACCTCCCATGTCTTAATCCCACTTCACGCTCTTTGTTAATCCCTGGCTGGAGACTTTGAATTATCAGATTTATCTGCTGAGATTTCCAGTGGCCTGGAGCAAGTGTAAAACTTAATTTCAAACTCTCTTTATCTTTTCTGCACATTAGCTGCAAGTTTTTTGTCTTTTTTTTTTTTTTTTTTAATGTAAAATCTGCAATTGGTTTTGTGTAATGAGGCTCCTTTCCCCCACAGCAGTCATAGCCAACAAGGGCACCACCTGAAAACTAATAGGCTAAATAATAATGTGAAGTGGCTGCAGCTTTCTGTTTATCATATGAATAGAAGCAGCACTGGTCACAGTAGGCATGGCCTTAACAGGAGGACATAAAGGACATACATTCACATACAGCTTTGTGTCAGCATCCTACAGCTATGCAGAGACAGAATGTGAATAATTGCATCAGATGTGTCAAAACAACAGCAAGCATGGGAATGGTGCGGATTACTCAAAGTTTCTCAGCCATAGCTCCCGGGCAAGTAGGGAAAATGTGCATGCTTATAAGGAAATGGTCTTCTGTAGATGAATGGATTTTAAAACCAAAAGGAACTCCCTTATCATCATCTCTTTATGGGAAATCATATTCAGATCAAGAACATGTTTATGCAGCAAAACACAGCCAACAGACAGAGAACTAACTATCTGGCTGGTTCAGATTGTAGCAGTCACGAAAATGGGTCAAGGTGGGCTTCAGCCAATGCAGCTGGAAGATGACACCTTGGGAACTGTGGATCAATATTCTCCTGGATATCACTATGTTGTGCCTATGTTGCCATGCTTGCCTCCATTTTTTAACTTCAATTAGCAAAACTGAACTAGCACTGGCTGCATTTTCAGCTTTGTTTTGCTGCATTGCATTGCATGATTTTCAAATTAGTGCCAACAAGTTCAGGATCCATCAAGTAAAGTGTTTGTCACCTCCTCACATTGTCACAAGGACAGATGAAATCCATGGAGGTGGCTAGGACAAACCCATCCCATACACACCAAGAGGTAAAACACATATAAGCTTTCTCTTGTGATGTAGCCCAAAGGGTGCCTCAAGCCCACTGGAGCCTGGAGAAAAGAAGGCTCTGGGGAGACCTTATAGCCCCTTCCAGCACCTAAAGAGGCTCCAGGAAAGCTGGGGAGGGACTCTGGATGAGGGAGTGTAATGATAGGATGAGAGGTAATGGTTTCAAACTGAAAGAGGGTAGATTTAGATTAGATATTAGGAAGAAATTCTTTGCTGTGAGGGTGGTGAGCCCCTGGCCCAGGTTGCCCAGGGAAGCTGTGGCTGCCCCGTCCCTGGAGGGGTTCAAGGCCAGGTTGGACAGGGCTTGGAGCAACCTGGTCTGGTGGGAGGTGTCCCTGCCCAGGGCAGGGGGGTGGAATGAGATGGTCTTTAAGATCCCTTCCAACCCAAACCATTCTATGATTCTATGAAAACCAGACCTAAAGAAGCACTTTGAAAAGAGTAACAGAGTGCAGGCAGCCTTCAGGCACAGTCATCTCTCTGGTGTGTCTACAAGGACAACGGAACTCTTACATTTATTTGACCATAGAGCTATTATGTTGATAGATGGTAATCTAATGAATAGGTGTCATTCAAGATTTGGACATCCTAAAGGAAATAAATAGTTCTCCAAATAAACCAACTTACATTTGCATGTTGTGGTTGCTGGAAGGGAGCCCAGACTTCTGTTGGATCTCTGTTTCTTGAATGACACAAATGGATTTATGTTTCACATCTAAAAGCTAACCCAAAAAAAAGAGCTGAAGGAGAGAAAGAATGCAAATCCAAATTATATTTTTGTGCACATATGGGTTCTGGGATTGCTCTGTTAAGTTTGATACTGTTGAGAATCTTTCTTATACCTTCACCTCCATCCTTGTCGGCATTTTCTCAGGGTAATTGATCTTCTCCTAGGATTACAGTGGTTTTTAGCTACCTTCCTGATAAGCTTTTCCAGATAACATGCGCATCTATCTGCCAAGAAAAAGGTTTTTGAGATTTGAGAATCCATCCACAACTTCATTCTAAAGCAGCAGTTGCAAATGTCAGGAAATCATTGAAATTTGATTGAAAATACAGCCTACATCACCAGGCATACACATGGAAACGATGAACCCACCAAGAAATACTGGGTCTTACACTAGGGTTCTGAAAGGATTTACAAAGCATAGTTTATTCACAGAGATACATGCAAGGAAATATCGCCTGGAATGTCAGCTTTTTCCACAACAGTCTCCTTGACAACTAACCGAGATGCTACAAAATTAAAATCTTCTGTGAAAGAAGAGGAAGAGAACAAGTTGGAACCACAGAAAGTTGAGGCCACTGGTGGTTAATAGAATTAATCTGGGAATTTTAATTGGATGTTTAATGGATAAACCTGTAAGGATAGTCTTTCTTGGATGCAGATGTAACTCCTCATCCATTTACATTTTGGTTAGCAAGACAATGAGAGCAAAGAGGTCCCAAAAGCGGGGGAAGTTCTAGGATGTCACATCTTTCCAGATGAGCATAACAGTGAACCAGCAGAAAAGTTTTGCAGCTTTTCAATAAACCTAAGGCAAAGGTAAAAAACATATCGTTCCATTAAATTTAGCTTCACCAAGCAGATTCATATCAGCTAAAAACCTGTCTCCCAGCATTTTGAAAAACAGCTACAGAAGTTTGATGGCTATTACAGTATATTGAAATATATAAAGGTGGGTGGGTTTTTTTCCCCAATAGGGAAGAAATGCATCTTTTCTTGTAGCACAGGGAACAGATGCCAGGCTCAATGCTGACAGTTACTGCCATACCGTACCTGCAGATCAGGAAAATCTCCTAATCAGGCAAATGCCTGCAGTGAGAGTTTTGACTAAGGATTGCATCAGGATGTAAGGACGCAGCCCCGGAAGACTAAAATTTGAATTGATAGGGATAATTTTCAAAATATTAAAGTTTGCTTTACTTACAGTAAGGGAAAGAGTCTGATAAAGACAAAAATAATCAAGATGCCCGTCCTGCCCGAGCTGCAAGAGAGCAAAAGACTGCAGTGATTGTAGTAGCTACTGCTCTACGACTAAATTTTGCTTTTCTACTACTACTTACCTAAAAAATAAAAAGTACAAGGAGAAAAAGGCAGGGAGATAGATTAAGGAGCACCAGGGTGGCCAAGCAGCTTGATTTGCTCAGACATCTCAGAATCTTTCATTAAGATTTACATCATGATGCTGACCTAAGTGGCAAAGCAATTTTTTCATAGCAGAAGAAAGAAGCCACCTCTCTCTGGCAGGGTCAGGTAACCCTTCTCGTGCTCACAGCAATTAATGGAGTCCCCCTCGTGTGAACCGGACTGACCAACGGATGTGTCCTCTTTGATTGCTCTGAAGTGGAGTGTTTTTCATGTGATCGCCGTGTCGCTGCTCACAGTTGAACAAGCAGTACCCTGATTTTATCCATTTTCCTTTGTGAAACGGGCAAGGCATAAAACGTCAACACGGTTTAAAAACCCTGCTCATACCGACACCAACACTTTCAAACCGAACTTCAAAAGGCATCTCAAAAATTGTAACGTAGCGCTTGAGAAGTTCAGCTCCCAATTAAAAATGATAATGCTGAACAGTGCCTGAAGCATGACATCAGATCAGGATTTCTGGGATATTGGCTTCACTGAATTTCATCCAGGTAACCATTTGGCTTGATTTAAGGTGCATGAAAGGCACCATAAAACAAATGCCATCAGTTCTCCTGATCTCAAAATTTTGGTAACTATAGGAAGTCAAACTGTCTACAAGAAAAACAGGAGAAAAACTCAGAAATTAAGAACACCACGTGTCCCGCATGTTCAATTATCATGGTGGAAATGGCTGCACACCAGCACTGAACCGTTGGCAAAATTTACTGAGGACTTCACAGAACTTCTTATATCTCTGGTACACTCACGGTAAAACCAGATTCAGGATTACCATTTGGCTTTTGTGATTTAACCTTCCTTCTGTGTTAGTGAAAATGGTTTGACTGAGTGGGATTGGGACCGGTGTCCCCATGAGAAGACCTTTCTGAGCAAGAGATTTTGAAACAGCATGAGTTTGCCCAGCCTCTGGAAGCTTGGATGCATCTTGTTCTTCTGCATGGAAACTGCTTCCACCCTGGTCCACTGTCCTGCACCCCGACATGAGGCAACACAGAGCTGTTCAGCATTCGGGTCTGCCCCGGACCCAACAGCCCCCAGCCCCATCACTGATGTTAATGGTGTGAGAGCACTTTGACACCTGCACAATACACCAACAATGGAAATAATTGCACAGCTGATGAAACGACACCCACTGAATAGTCTAGTCAGAAAGGAAAGGACCACAAGAATCAGAATCCCTGTAATTATAGAAAAAGAGGAAAACCAGTTTCAGGTACTCAACACCAAAATGAGATGTTTTCATTTTTGTTTCATGATTGATTATGTCTTGATAGGATGGAGGTGAGGCACGACAGATCACTATCAGGTATACAGAAGGCAGATGTGATCAGGATGATCTTATGACCCACTTCTGATGGGAGTGAACTCTTGTAGGATGCTGAGCACTTCTCAAGTCATTAGGACTAGAAAGTGATTTGCACACTGCAGTTGCTGAATACCAGCCAAGAAAAGGTGTTTTTAAAGGAAAACTGTCTTGCTAAGATTGTTTACTGCCATTGTATCATATTTTTTAGGAGAAAAGAATAAGTTTAAATTAAATTCTTGTTCTCAGTGTTCACTGTGAAATAAAGACAACTGCTCTCCACATCAGGGGCATGACCTAATGACACAGTGGCATCTGTGAGTTTTTGGTGTCTCCATGCTTCACCAATTCCTTTTTCTGATTTCTTGGTGAGCATTGTCATCCACTGCCTTGTCTTCTTCGGTGCACAATAATTCCAACGTTCATTCCTGCATCTCAATGGTTTGTTTCAGCTCAGCTGCACGTCGCTGGCTACCATGGCAGATATCTCACAGCCACCCTGATGTTGACCACATCCCTTGATAAACTTGATTTGGAAAGTGATTTGGCTGACTGTTTGCAGTTCACCATTTAAATAGAATCAATGTGCCCAAATACCTTTCAGGACTGGAGTTGTGTTTGTATTCAGATACGCTGGTTTCTAACTTTGTGAAGCACGGCCGCAGGCTCAGGCACTTCTGCTGGCTCCAGTGGAGCCCTTCTGACTTGCACCCACTGAGGAACTGGCTTGAGAGCCTCTCAGTCATTTGATGGGCACTGTATCTTCCCAAATAAATTATTATTCAAGCAACGTCTTCAGTTAATCAAGTATTCATCTTAATGGAGACAAAGGGCCATCTGCCAGGGCATCTTGATTAGGATTCCACTGTATTAAATTTACGGTAGTTGTGGGAAGATCAGAGCCAACCAAAGGTTTTCTTCTTTCTCGTTTTTGTTTAGAATTATTCAATGCTCAGGAATTGCCTTCCTTTGCTCCTCAACCAGGGAAAAAAAAAATTAAAAAATTAAAAGGACGAAACAAGAAAGAAAACCCAAAACCTTCCAAATCCCACAACTTAACTTTCTATCTTTCCACCAAGTTCGTTCACCAAAAAATCTCACCAAAAGCTAATTTAGTGCAAAGTTCACTAAAAAGAGGGCCTGAGTTTGTGATAGTAAGAGAAAATTATCTGAATTTTTGGTTTGTAGCGAACTATGCAATCTGGCAGCTTCACTGGCTCAGGATTTCCACCCAGACATTTGCATGTCTCTGGAGAAAAGCTTCTCGTCTGTGGTGATTAGCAACACGAAAGGTGCTTTACATTTTAGCAGTGTAGAAGAGCAGGCTCTGCAATTTGCCTTGCCTTTATACGGGTTATTTACTCCTCAGAAGTTGTCCCTTTGATCATTCATTCATTTATTTGTCTTGGTCAGGCCAGGAGTAAGAAAAATAAAATTTTGCTCAGGTAACCTATCAGAAACAAGCAGTCATGGACTTGAAATACTAAATGCTTGACAAAGTTCAGCTGTGGCTGTTAAAAAGACAAAAAAAGATATTTCAGCATCGTGTTTTGGTTGCTTAGATGTGATGTGTTATCGGCAGCTAAAAACAACTCATTTACAGGACAGTTAATATAAGCAGCAGATGGTGAAGTGACAGTATCCTCAGCTATTAAAAATATTAATTCAAGCTAACTGTGAGAACTTGTACATGGCCTGACCATCTACAGTGCCAGTTAAGCACCTTGTGAACCTGTTTGCTATCGTAACCTTGGATACTTCCCCCTAATATTGAAAGAAATCAGAAAAGTTTTTTTCAAGTGATTTATAGATACAAAAATTTTTAAAACAATCCCCTGTTTGTGTATCTGGGTGAAACCAAAGGATCCTTACAGGTACACAGTCGGGCTGCCACACTGACCTTCATTTTCTTTCAGGAAAAATACTATTTACTTTCCTGAACATGCTTGAAGAGCTTGGAAAATTACTGGTCAAATCAAATCATTGGAAGCATCAGGACCCCCAACCTTATCAATGAACGATGGTTCTTTGGAGGGAAAGAAAGAGAAAGAATCGATTTTCTTGCTGCATAAACATAATGACATGACTAAGATATTGCTAAAAGTAAAACCTTTGCACAACTTGGTTAATTAACACTGTGTCTTTGTCCTCTATTAAAAATACATGTGAGTATTTAAGGTAAGGATAACCTATACGTTATAACAGCATCAGCTAACCCAGATGAAAAAAATGAATGTACATTTTAGAAGCCATTCCATTCTCCTGAAAAAAACCTAGAATAATATAAACTGAAAACAATAATACTAAACTAAAACAACTAAACTAAAAACTAGAATACTATAAATGAAAAATTTTAATTTCTCTATGTTAAGATATTTCAAGTTCTTCTTCAGCTGTTTCTTAGCATTGCCTTGCTACTTTAATTGAGAGACCTTAAGAAATCTGATGGTTCTTTACTTATTTATGGCTTGTGCTCACATTTATGCAAATAGGGAAAAAATCTAGCAGTATCCTTTAAAAAAAAAATCACAGATCTGACTGAATCTACAAAAGAGCAATCACAAACCTTTTAATGCATTCTTCCTAGGGGAAAAAAAAAATAATTCAAGGACTACAATGGCAGGCAAAACTTTGCGATACAATTGCCTTGAAAAGGCTACAAATATTTCTCACGAAATAAATATTGTCCATTCCTGTCAGCCTTTTCAACCTCTTTTGTGTTCCCAGAAATTGCCAGTAATGAAAACAGAGCAGAGCCAATCGAATTGTTGTATACGCTGCTGCACTGTGGGAGCTGGAAGCCCTGCATTTAAAGCGAGTCTTATGCATTATTCATAGACTATGTATGTTTATGTAAATTACCTAAGGCGGAAGTGTATACTAAAGCAGAATACGAGGTAAAACAGTGATGTTAAAAACACTCTGCTTAAACTGTACCTTATCAGGGGATATATATATATATATATATAGAGAGAGAGAGAGAGAGAGAGATAGATATAGATATAGATGATATAGATGTAGATGTAGATGTAGATGTAGATGTAGATGTAGATGTAGGTATAGATATGCATCTTCTACACCTCCTAGTTAAAAATGAGTGCAATCATGTGCTGTAACCTGTATGGAAAACAAATATACTTTCTGGCTTCTAGGACAGACATATTTTTCAACACTTATATTGGACCAAGTATATAAATACAAAACAAAGTATGTGAGCCTTTCGGTCATTCAGAAGGGAGATTTGGTAGTGCCACCTTTACAGAAGTTGCACACTTAAAACTACAGGACAGATCTTTGCTGGAAAAAAGTCACCTGAAAACTTGCTAAAACAGAAAAAGAAATTAATCTTACTGTTGCCAAAAAAACTAGAACTTTTCTAGGTCAAGGCTCCTCTTTCCACCCATTTATACCAGCTATTATCAAGGCACATATACCACCTTCTGAAAGGAAGAGTTTTAGAGAAGACGACATTCATTACACAGGCACAGGCAACGGTTAAAATGCTAATTTCATTCAGGCATCATGAGTGACAAGAGGAGGAGGAGCATTTATGTAGAAGAGCTTTCTACCTCGAGGTCGACTCTGCAGCCCCCTGCAGTTGAGTAGCACACATAGCACAAATATATTGTTCTTGGGTTCATATATCTGCATACAAAATTTAGTGACTTCGTTCTAATGTGTTTAAATTTTGCGTTATATTACTTCGAAAATATATATCATACATATATGCTATCTATTATACACGTTATACAATATTAATGAATATAACACATAATACATTACATGAATGTTACATTACGTGAAACCATTCTACTTTTCGTCTTTTAAATAAAACTGTTGCTTGACCTAAGCTCGGAGCATAACTTATTGAGTGACAACAGCTGCATAATTGCACATTTAGTGTGAGCAGGAAATTGTTTTCCTGTTCTATATTGCAATTCTCTTGTAACGTATTATAACAAAACGAACACCTTTTGGAATACTGTGGATTTACAACTTGCACCTCAAATAATCCATATTCCTCTAAAAAATACGGGTATTTTGAGTAAATCCTGAGGTATCCCGGACAAACCAGAGGCAGAAACAGGGGAAACTTAGCGTCAAGGTGGCTGACAGGGAAGAAGGATTTTGAAAGACAATTTTCCACTCTACCTCAGTGCTGAGTTTTGAGCAAATAACACCAGGATCGTAAAGTGAAAATATCTGAGAAACTCCCTTGTTGAGCTGGTTTTGGGGTGTAGAAAATACTGTGGGAGGCAGCTGGACCCATAATCCTACATGGACAAGCAACACTGAGTGAATAACTGACTTCCCATACCAAACATCTCCCTCCAGAACACTGGTCTGTACCTTATTTTTCGTACACATACAGATCTCCACCACTTTCTTCCTACATGTGTAGTACACAGATCTTAATGACCATAATGAAACACGTAGGCAAGGGCAAGGTTGTTGTATCTGAGCAACGTTGCTGTGAATGTCAAAAATCCCTCAGAGCAAGGAGCTGAGGACCTGTATTACTATGTCAGTCCTCATCTCTCAAGGCTATAGTGAGAAACGTTCAATGCCATGAAGTCTGAGAAGAGAGCACTGTAATTAGTTTATGCTGTTAACCCAATGATAAGCAGCATACAATGAAAAGACTCATCCAGAAAAGAACCTTCTGCATCCAGATCTCCCTGAAAAGACTTTGTGCCTTTGAGGAACATGTTGTACCAAACAAGTCTGGTAACCCCAGACACCATCTGTTTGATACAGACACCTTACCATGTTTCAGTGATATAGCACTCAGCATCTCTCACACCGTGGAATGGAATGGTTGGCCACAGACTTTACCTCATATCTCCTGCATACACACACACATCAAATCTATCTATATCAGATAAATACGTATTATCAGAAAGATTAATACTTATGCCTTTCTGATAATATTGTGACTTTGAAACGACCAAGTGAGATACTATTAAGTAAGGAGATCAAACTACATTATGCAATTTTAGGAAGCAACACAGATATTTAACCCCCTGCTGAGGCTGAACTAAGGAAAAGGAATAGAGTAAAGGTTTTGTTTTGACTAGATGCACATGGATTTTTTTGAGAAGAATTTTCAGTGTAACCCTTAAGAGGCTTAAAATCCAGGCTGATATCCTAGAGTCTTTCAGCATGCTTCTTTTTCTTACTCAGGCGATACAGTCAATGGCTGCGTCTCTTGTTTGTTTCTGAAAATAATCTCTCGAGCAGCAAATTTAGCATACTCATCATGGTTCAGGAAGGGCAGCTCTCAATCTCCAAACATAACACCCTTCTTAGCTCTGAATGTCACAGCTGAAAAGTACCATGGCCTGCCAAATTAGAAGGAGAAGTTACGTTCATTCAGAAAGGTCTCATTGGTATCCAGCATGTAGCTCTGGAAGGTGGCAATAGTTGACTACAAAGCAGAGGCATTTAAATTAATGACATTTAGCACAGAAATACTTACACATGTACTGTGCAATGGTCCTCTTTCAGTTTATGGTGAATACAGTTGCAGCGGATACCCATCAGAGGCCGACATCCAACAAGACGGTTATCAGTACAAGGCAGACCCTGTGGGGCTGTATGGAGCGCAACGATTCTCCAGTACAGTGACCTCCATGCTCACTAGGGAGTGATGCAGTCTAAAAGTATCTGGGTAGGTAATACATGTATGATTTCACACACCTGCTTCTAAAAACTTTTTAGAAGCTTTTTGATGAGTTTTTTTGGACCACTCAAAGATATGCTTCGGTGCAGAATGACTTTGCGAAGGTGGCAAAGCAACATGCTGAAAAAATACAAGTGCTAGGCAACAGGAGAGCACTTGGCAGCTGTCACCTAAGCCTCTCAAAGCCCCAGCCAGTTCAAGCCATCTCTGAGATCTTCTGTATACAGGCATAATCCAAATTAAGCGGAAACCTTTGCATTATAACTTCAGCTCAAGTTGGGTGCAGTAAACAGTGAGACAGCAGATGAAGAAGGGATTTGGGCTCATATTCCAAGCCCTTCTATAAGACTTGTGAGGATCAGATCCAGATGCTGTAGCTTAGCCAAAATTGGAGGATGGAGGTAGGTCAAACCACATGTGCAATGGCATTACAACAGTGCATTGCAATTGCTGCACAGTCATTGACTGAATGAATAATAAACCAATGGAAAGGTATTTCTAAACATGGATAAAGCCAAATATATCAAAATTGGGGTGGTTACAGAATATTTGTGGGATTTTTGTTTATGAAAACCTCTCTCTCAAACGTGTATTAACTAAGCTGTAGCACAAAAACAGAATCATTGCAAAATGCCAGCAATTATTCTCTAAATTGTGCTTCTCGCTGGCCTGAAGCTGCAGTTGATTTACATACAGCAGAGTTGGAAATGAAGCAACATGACACACAGGACTTCACAAACATCAGACGTTCCTGCTACGAATCCTACCAGCTCCAACAAATAAATACTGCCACTTATAGATCAAAGGCAGCGTTGCAACTGTTAGTGTTCACTGTGAAAGTCTAAAAATACTTGGTTTCCTTTAAAGAGATTAGGACTAGCAAGTTAAAGATCACAAGACAACAGTTTCCTAAATAAACTAAAGGAACACCCTTTTAAGTTTATTACAGGGAGAAATCTGTATCTTCAGTGAAACTGCCAGGATTTTATGGAATGAGAAATCATGCAGTGAAAGGTCGAAAGTCTTTAGGGACTTGATACTCTGAGCAAACAATAGATACACGAAGCTTATTTTGTTATTTAAACAACATTAACACAGTAACAGCCTCTGCCTGCACTCAGACACTGTGAAGAAATTATTTCCACATCTTTGTACAGAAATGTCCCGTTTGAAACCTGCTGATATTTTTATACAAAACACTGGCTACTTCAAATCATGTTTTAGGAAAGCGGTTAAGTGTCCTTGGATGCTGTAACACCAATGCTGTATCAACAATAAAAAGACATAAATTTTACTTCTTAAAATATCAGAGTAAATCCATGGTAGACACAGAAGTTACTCTATGGTAATTTCCAGGGAGATAAACTAAACAGATGAAATGGGAGCACGATCCTGGATGTGATGGGCACAGAAATCTGAGATACAATGTGTTATTTTGGTGTTGGATGCTAGATGATATTTGTTGCTCTATATTTGATAGCAAACAAGTGGCATCATGATTTCTTACTAGTATTAGCACGTATAACCGAGACTATGGAAATCACTAATTATGGTTGTAGTGGCAGTCAAGAAGAATGGGAGAACAAAATAAATTGAAAAAATTACCTCTAGATTTTGCCAGCGTCAAATCTTCCTAATTTCCCAAGTAAATGAGACAGGTACCCCCAGCTACTAAATATTCATGGCACATTTCAAACAGGCACAAAAGCAGTAAGGATGGAGTAAGAAGAGCGCTTGTGGTCCTTTGAAGAGGAAGGACGAACATGGCAAGGATGACCAAGCCCTTCTGGCTGCCACCACCATTGCTGTTGCTGCTAATGAAGTGGGATTTAGGCAACGGCATAAGGCAGGAGCTCAGCAAAAACTAGGGAACACAGTCTTCAGCCCAAAGATCCCAACAGCACTTCAGGGACACGTGCTTCTTTCTTCAGGATAAATTCAAGACAAGTGTGACGACTAAAATTTATTCCTCCTGGATTACCTCGTATACTACCTGCTTTGGCAATGCGTCTTCCCAGTTCCATGTTTCAACGATTAATTTCAAATACAGAGACAGAAATGTGCAGCATCTATCACAGCTCTCTATCAAAGAATGTTATTCCTTACGGTATCTCCTGAATATTACTAATTGGTTAACATGCACATAACTCTACCTTGAGGAGGGATGACCAATAACACTGGAGTCCTAACTTTCAACATGTAAAAAGTAACCCTGTGCTTTCTTTTCACCTAAGTCTGTTTTAATTTGGGGATAAAGAACAGTAGCTACAATAAAAGCAGCATCTAATGCCATAAGCACAATTCAGACAATGTCTCTTCTGTCCAAAGGGAAATAAGCTCTTCCCTTTTCTTGTTTTAAGGATTTTGGAGGGTGTTTTTTTTGTTTGTTTTCAAACAGCATCTTAATAGAGATGTGACACTGATTAACAATGTCGATACTCCAGACTCCAACCACTCCAAATGACGGCACCAGTACAGACTGGTGAGGGTGAAAGGAAGCCAGTGCATGTTAAATTATGCAACTGCAAAAAGATTGACAAGAAAGAGGGGATTTGGTTGAAATCTGCTGCATGTTGGAGTCCAGTGCCATTTAAGATGCTGCAGGTTATCCTGGCTGTGTTCCGTTTGATGTTTCAGAACACTGCAACTCTCCCATAGGTGCTGTGTCCCACTTACTAGTCCTTTGTGGACGTATTGGACACCCAGCGCCACCACAAATGTGGCTGCAGACCAATGCAGCAGCTGGTCCAGGGACCCGACCCAGCTGTTTCATCCTTCTTGTCTCTGGATGGGCCAGAGGTGCTTCTGAGATCTCCTCTTCAGGGGATCGCAGGGATAAAACCCAGTGCTGTACAGCAAATCTGTAAGAAAATATGTATAGTTTGGGGAGTCTGAGATTAATTACTGCAGTCCGTGGTGTCATAGAAATGCTCCTGAAAGGGTTTCAGGCATGGCTAAACTGAATTCATTGTATCAAAATAAGGCGTTTGTAGCGTACTTAATTACCAGAACATTTATATCAGCAGTTATCTCAATCACTTAAAAATACAGAATGGCAGTATGACAGCAGAAATCACAGCTTTTATTTGATTTGAAGTAGATTTGTATCAGGCTTAACAGTTCTGTTACACAGAACTTAATTTCCACTAAGTTATGCTTTACTCACAGGACCAGTAAACTACAAATTCCATAACAGAACCATTGTAAAACACAGCTTTTCAAAATCCTCCGTGTGACAGATACCTATATGTAAGAAACAAACCAGCTCTTTCACATTTTTCTTTTGAAGACCATAAAAAAGTGGAATACAGTAGAATTTTAATTAAATGAGAAAAAGTGAAGAGAAATTTTCTGAATATCTGTGAATATGCTCCATCATAGTTTGTAACGTAACTGCCTCCTAACCTGTTTCTGCTGATTTTCAATAACACACAGCGGCTGGAATCTCCTCAGGTCTCTAACACCTCAGATTTCTGCAGCAAGTTTTCCATTTTGGAAAGCCAATTCCCTCTTTGAGAAAATCTTATCTCACTGTTCTGTGGATGCACTAAAAGCTCTATAGCATGGGCAGAAGATGGACAGAATACTCCTAAGGCCATGGAATCATAGAATCATTTAGGTCGGAAAAGACCTCTGACATCATCAAGTCCAATCGTACACCTAACGCTGCCAAGTCCACCACTACGTATAATTCCATCAGTCTAAAGTGCTTTTCCAAGACAGTAAAAGGAGTGCACAATTGATTAAACTCCAGGGAAGGACAAACTCACTCGTATGCCAATTCACCAATAACCAATACATCAAATCACAGGTATCTTCCCATTTGAAAAGAAACAAATCACTAGGTTTTGCGAGATGATATAACTTGATTAAAAGCAGGAAAAAAACCCACCCCACAGTTATATGACTTCAGTCCTGGCTCTCTACATTTTTTTCTGTTTTCTTTCTGCATTTGTAATTAAGACAGCTGCCAAATGATTTTCATTCCTCCATCTGCCTAAAAATAGTGCATCTGATTTTGACTTACAACAGCAAAGCATGATGCTGCCATGGTGTAAGAGTGAGTGGTGGTGCGGTAGCAGTGGCAAATCCTGCGTTACGAGAAAACTGGACTTCTAGTTTTCTCATTTCTCCAGTGAAGACACACGTTGAGACTGTAAATCAGTGTTCATGCAAAACCAAAAGAATGAATTATGCCCATTTTAAGACCACATATAATAAGAGTGTCATAAAGCAATCCTGATGGAAACCAGAAATTCAGATCTAGAGGAAGGGGAGACTTGAGGATCTCCTCATACATGGGAGAAAGATATAACATTTTAGTTGAAATCTAAGCTTCCCAAAAGCTTCAGGTCATCCTTTCAGGCAACAGTGTGGACAACAAGTTGTGAGTCAGTGGTCTTTTCAAGGACTACTCTTTCTACAGAGTATATATTATTTCTGCAGGGCTTTCACTAAATGTGTAAATTAGGCAGAATACAGTATATATAGCAGTACACAATAGAAAGCTAGGCATATCTGACAGATTAATATATTTGTAAAGCAATTTTATTAATTTTTAAGCATTTAAAAAAATGCCTAAGAAACACCATATTCCTAACAGGTCCTATTATGCTATCATATGCTAAGTATTTGAAGGGGAAATCCATGTTCCCAGGGCAAACAGGTGAAATGAAGAAAGAGCTTGAAAAAGAGAAAGTCAAATAGGTGCTGAATACGGAGAAAGAAAATGAAATCAAAACAATTCTTCCTGCCAGAATCAGTATAATCATGCAAAGGCAAGCAAAGCAAGCCCACCACCCCTCATACAGAAGACCCACATAAAAAAAAATCCAGAATAAAATGATAAGAGTAATATCTTTCCCTCTTTCAAAATCTCATCTTAAAAGGTAGGTATGATCCCAACAGAACCCTTATTGATTTCCATTTCTTTCTAAAGATCCTGTTTTGAAGAAAGAGAAGTTCTCTGTGAATAGTATCCTGTAAATTGTTGCCATTATACGTCACCTACTTCCCATTTTCTCTGAAATGTAGTATCTCAAACACAGCTTTTACATCCAACTGACAAAAATCACAGCAAACAATGAAAAAATGTTGAAGTAATCAGCAGTAAATTTCAGCTAGAAAATCGCTTCCCTTCCTGCCACTACTTTCAGATCTTCCCCACTCTCCTGTGCCCAACCAGCTGGGCAGGTGAACTCAAGGATATAATGGGAATTATCGAACAGCCTCGGCTATTCCATCACTGTCATGGCTCCAGAACACAATACTAAACCTTGCCTTCACCAATCTGCATGCACCAGCAGCAAACTTATCTGCATGGAGAGGAGACCTCGCAGCAACAGGCACTGATCGCCTTTTAAGTCCTTACGAAAATTAATTTTCATAAGACGGAGTGTGACAGTGATGAAATCCCACTTGGCTTCCACGTGCTCTCAACAGGTTACAGTTATGTGTCCTTACAGACACAGAAATCTTCTCTCCAGAAGAAACACCTGGGAAGAAAAGTAAGTGGGACAAAAATTTAGGTAGGAAACCTTAATGTCAAACAAAATTATTTTAAAGCATTCTATTTTATTCTTTTCTTAACTGTCCTTGTGTTGCCAATGTTGCTGTACCTCGAATGAAGTTTTCCAGACACCGCAACTTGCAGAAGGAGGTTCCTAAGACAGGAGTGATGAGAGCCACCTATCTACATACAGTACTATCACCTCTCTCTCTATTCAAAGGCAGAAACTACTAGATGTTGCTTTTCATTTTTTCTGCCTGCTGAGTTGTAGTCTGTACAATAGAGAGTAGTTGTAGGACATTCAATAAAATGAACAGGAAAAAAATACCTGTGGAAGTTCCAAGGTTGCAGAGAGTTTTATATTACTTACTGGTATTAACTTCTGCAGAATAAAACTGTCTCCTAGGCTTTCAAGGCAAAAACAACCTTTTATTTGTGAAATCCTCTTTTATTTGTGAAATCTGCACACAGGTTATAACAATCAGTCTTTCAAATATTAATTTGTAAACAATAGGCAAAGAGAAATACATTGAACAGTAGAAGGCTTTGCTACAATTATTCTTGAAATTGGGGTCTGTATTAAATGAGAAAATATGATTTACTTCCTTGACTATCCAGTGGTTCCTGCATTGCCAGGGATGAGGAGAGACCTGCACCCAAGGAGTACAGTGTGTCACTTTCCTGGGCAGCAGAAGCATAAAGAATAATTGGCCCCAAATCTTAACGAGTCTTGAGTTTTCAGTAAGACTGAAAATTATGAGGTCTAGCATGAGTAAAAGACAGGAAAGTAGCTACTACGTGTAGGGTAGACATAAATATCCCTACATGCTAAAATAAGCATCCATCTCTTTCCCGAAAGAACTAATAAAACTTAAAGTTCAGTTGCAAGGGTTTGGTTTTTTGAAATTAATCTATTGAGACAAAGACAGAAATCTGAGACTTCTTGACAAGAGGACAGAAAGGCTAGCACAAATATTTACGGAAACACATGTGCATTTATTATATCCTCAGGAAATTAAGTGGGATATAGGACAAAATGCAACTTAAGATCACCCAATATATATTATGGTGAACTAACCTCTTTCCTTAACAATCCATTACCCAGACAAAGGAATTGGATTGGATCTCATTTCAGCAGGGATCCCAGTGAAGCATCTCTTTCTCAGTAAAGCATCTGATATGATATCAAATGGGAGCTTAAAACTGAAAGGATGAGGATTAATACCAAGATAGTTAATGAACAATAGATTAGTAACAAAAGGGTGTCAGAAAGGAATTTATTAGTGGACTTCCTCAGGACTAATCTGTTCTAACATTTCCATCAGTGACCTTGTAACAAAAAAAAATCAGAGCATGTCAAGCACACTTGGTAAGGACACAGGTTTAGAGTGTAAAGAGGAATATTCACGTCATTGTGCATAAGAATCACCATGATTTAACATCCCTTCGCAGACAATGAAGGGAATCAGAGAGGATTTTTAAAAAGATGGTCCAGAGTGGGATTACACCTTATGTGTTCTCTTGGAGAACATGATGAGAAAATGAAGCTTCTTAACCAAGCACCTAAGCTGGATGATGTTGCATTGTTGAAGTTGAAGAGGGTCAGAATATCATTCAGCAATAACCAGGTGACCTTGGGGAGAGAATAACAGAGAAAGGATTACATTAAATAGCTTGAAATACAACGTCATGTGTCTAGCTATTAACCCGAATTTGTGCTAGGAATATTGAGTCCACATTGAAAATGATGAGAGGCAAAAGTAAAGTCCAAAACCAAAAGCTGAGGTCTTTGTTGATCATAGGATGACTGTGACATAATGAAACACGACAAAAAAAAGAAAAAAACCCAAAAAAACAACAAAAACAAACCAAACAAAAAAGCTAAAACACCATCACCACCAACAAAAACCCAAACAAAGAAAATTTAAATACATAGCAGGAAAGCTTCTTCAGCACAGACAGGGAAGTTAACTCCGTTACCCAGAGCAATGATAAAATGTTTACCAGGACATACAGTTCTGGTCAACGGAAATTTGAACTGGGCTCAGTGAAGAGACAGTATGTTTGTATGACCTGAGACATAGAAAGTCTGTCTTACGGGACGCTAAAAATGTTGAGCCTGACAAACCATGGGCTAAGGGTGAGGGAGAAGATCTGCTTAAGCCAATGAAGTGTGCTGCCACAAACACGATGTGCTTAATGTGGCCATGAATACAAGTAGACTGAAAAGTACGCTAATGACTTCTAGGACAATATGTTCTATGACAACCTTCTACTTGGAACACTGGGTCCAAACAATCTACCAAGTTTAAGACAGAGAAATTTATGAATAAGCTTTATGAATGGCAACCATAAAACTCCCAGGATATGGCTCAGGGCGGCAATGGAACAATAAATAATTTTTTGAGAAGCATTCTGAAATCATCAGATAAGAGGTGTTGCATTTTTATAATTAGATATGTCTATTCTTTCTTTATTTCAAAAAATGCCCAAAAAACCCTTACAGCTTTGTTATAAGAGGAGGAAAATGAATATACTGTAACACTGTAAGAATTGCTGCATGGATGCATACACATGGGTAGTAGAAGTTAATTAGAGATTTTAGGTAGTCCCTATAAAGATATTCCACAGGATCTGCGTTACAGATATCTTACTTCTCTAACCTCTACATCAGCACAGGAAGATGCCTGCCAGGCTACATTCAGATATCTTGTCACCGGGTGCTTTCAGTATGCAGCACACACGAACTGTACAGTACTTCAGCTAATAAAATAATGGGACGTTGTGAGCAGTAAATGACAGAGAAGATGTTGCCAGCGCTCAGAGACTCAGTATTTTTGTGGCATACTTTTATAGTCCCCCCTGATAACAAGCACTAGTCCTGTTCTGCTTTCCATTACTGTTTTACATACATGCAATGGCTGAGCAGCATATAAAAAGAATTAGGATGAATTGGTTAGGGTTCCTGCCTCTCTGTTTGCCTCTCTTTAGCTATCTAATCCTTCTACATTATGGTCACTTAGAAAATACCGAAGTAACCAAACTACTCTAGCTTGGCTGGTTTGTATCGCTAACAGAAAGGTCACAAAGTCACAGAATCACAGAGTGGTAGGGGTTGGAAGGGACCTCTGGAGACCATCCACTCCAACCCCCTGCCAGAGCAGGGTCACCCAGAGCAGGTGGCACAGGAACGCGTCCAGGCAGGTTTGGAATGTCTCCAGAGACGGAGACTCCACCACCTCTCTGGGCAGCCTGTGCCAGGGCTCTGCCACCCTCACAGGAAAGAAGTTCCGCCTCATGTTTAGGTGGAACTTCCTATGCTCAAGTTTGTGCCCATTACCTCTTGTCCTGTCACTGGGCACCACTGAGAAGAGCCTGGACCCATCCTCCTGACACCCACCCTTTAAGTATTTGTAAGTGTTGATGAGATCCCCCCTCAGTCATCTTTTTTCCAGACTGAAGAGACCCAAATCCTTCAGCCTTTCTTCATAAGACAGGTGCTCCAGACCCCTAATCATCTTTGTAGCCCTTTGCTGTCCCCTCTCCAGCAGTTTCTTCTTGAACCGGGGAGCCCAGAACTGGACACAGTACTCCAGATGCAGCCTTGGTCACATTTTTCTCACCATCTTGAATGTACAGTTTCAAATCAGGAAGATGCAAGAGAAGGAAAATCAATTGGTTACAGCAGTTTCTCTCCTTTAATTATTGAATTAATTGTGACAGGGGGAAAAATAATCTGAAATATATCCCTGGACATACCCCAGAACAGCAATGCCTTTTTTTTCTTAAAAGAAAAAGAACTTCAAGAGGGGTAACTTGGAGACCTGTATTTGCTGTGTGCTTGTAATTTCCAGTAGAGTCAACAACTTACATCTGGTTTAATTGAAACACAGTACACAATAAGCTGAAAAGTATTTCAGAGAGATGAACCTTGAAGATAACACCCAAAAGCACTCAAGGAATAATGGGTTCACAGGGGCTTCTCCAAGCATAAACTGATCTCCAGATCTTTTCTTTTTGGATTTGATGACACCTCTCATCAGTAGAAGGTGTATTTATTACTTTAAAAGTAATACAGAAGAAGAATAAATTCAATAGGGTTTTATATTTAATTTATCAAAAAATAATATACCTATCAGTAGATTGAAAAACAATGGAATCTTGTGAATGATATGGTTTGTTTTCCGTCACAGAAAAGAGCAATATATTATTGTGAGAATAAAAAGATTTTCAGCTGTGCAACTTCTCTGTCATCATCATTTTCCTTTTATCACTTTGCACGAGTACTGCAGCAGTTTACACTAGCGCCATGGGGACTGCCGTGCCACTGTAAATAGCTCTACACAAAATTCCTGCCATTTCTAGTCTTTCATTCAGCAACATGACTTTTTTTTTTTTTTCATGAAAATGAGGACAGGTTCTGAACAACAACTGAGATGAAGAAAAACTTGCTCTACCAATTAAGCTCTCTATATGAATGGGACATATTCCCTACAGTTTTGGGGGTGGCTTCAGTATGATACACACCCACTGGTAAGGGCTAAATTAATTCTGTCCAATGGACAGACACTTTGCCTGACCTTACTTCTAGGCCTCGCAATATATCAGATATGGCTGTATTGAAGGCTCAGTCGGGGGAGGACTTATGGAGAAAACGGGATAGGAATTACTTTACAGAGAACAGCAGCATCCCTTCTCCACAGCTTCTGGATATCCCTGTGTGGTGGGTTGTCCCTAGCTGGACGCCCAGTGCCCACCAAAGCCACTCTGTTGCTCGCCTCCTCAGCTGGACAGGGTAGAGAAAATATAATGTGGGGTCCTCCACGGGCTGCAGGTGGATATCTGCTCCACCACAGACCTCTATGGGCTGCAAGTGGAGATCTACTCCACCATGGACGTCCATGGGCTGCAGGGGAACCTCTGCTCCAGTGCCTGGAGCACCTCCTCTCCCTCCTGCTTCACTGACCTTGGTGTCTGCAGAGCTGTTCCTCTCACATATTCTCACTCTTCTCTCCGGCTGCTCCCCAGCAGGTTTTTTCCCCCTATCTTAATGATGTTATCCCAGAGACGCCACCACCATCGCTGATGGGCTCAGCCTTGGCTAGTGATGGGTCCATCTTGGAGCCGTCTGGCATTGGCTGTGTCGGACATGGGTGAAGCTTCTGTCCACTCCTCACAGAAGCCACGCCTGTAGCCCCACCACTAGCAAAACCTTGCCATGCAAACCCAATACACACTGTGTCTCTTTCACACATCACCGTAACAAGGGATTGCCTTTAGAATAGCTTTTTAAAACTCATCCTAATGAGGATGTCATGGCCTTAAAAACTCACGGTGGTTTTATAAACTCATTCACATGTTCATGCATTTTGTAAAAAATGGAGTTTTCCCCATGGCCACAGCTACTCCAACTTTTTAGAAGACTCGCACCTGTATTTTTTTAAAAGGACACTACCAACAACAAAGTTGAAAGGTTTTATGAATGTTTATTTTCATCAGTAATCTCTACAGGGCAAGCCACTGGGCTTTAGGTACATTTTTCTTCTTAGGTAGTGTGTGCAGTGCTTCTCAGTCCTGCTCAGTCACCTTTAGCTGTTCCAAGAGATCCTGGTTCTCTGTATCACCCAACACAGAAAGAAAGAACATTTAGAGCAGCCATGGCCAGCATTGCAGCACTTAGGTTTTCTCTGGCTAGTCGAGACACAAGTCTGAAGGACACCTTCGATTTAGTTGGGCAAGGCTGGACCCCTTGATGACACTTCCTTTGTACAAAAAACTTCCCTGTGGTCCCAAGAATATAGCTCTGTCGCCTCCTGTCTAGGCCACATCTATGGTAACAACAGCACCAACAACAGCACACCTAGATGTGAACCAACTGCAATGAGGACTGGAAAAATGCACAGTGGCGGTTTGCAAAATCCTTATGCTGTACCTGAGACCATGCGTTATAAAGAGTAAGAACCCAGCTGGCTGACACTGAAAGCAATGGAAGCTTTATTCTGAATTTAAATAGTGGGCTACTCACTTATTCCTGGTATGTAGCAGGGGCAGAACATTTTCGGGATCCTGGAAAGCTAACAGCTATTTTTGTGAGAGTCCTGTGTCACAGGCCCATTCCAAACCATCTCCCTTCAGGCAAAAAGGACATCACAGACAGAAAATCCTGGCAGACTTGGCTGGTGAGTGTGAACCTCCCTGGGGAATGGGTGGAGTGGGGAGTCACATGAAGACCTCAGATGTGGAAATGTGACTGAGCTCAACCCATGGCTGCTTTGAAGGGGGAGAGCTCCCAGGAACCAGAAGCAAAAGAAGAGTCCAAGGATGCAGAGAACTGCAAACCTGGAAGAGGCCAGAGAAAGAGAGAGGAAGAGGTGCTGTCCCAGGGATGCCGATCTGTCTCATTTTGACTGGAGGATTACCATTTGTTGCCTTCCTAAACTTTCTCCCACAGAAGTCAGTGCTCCTTCTTGCGAAGCGAGCACTGGAAGCCTTGGGGAAACCTGTCCATCAAAGAGAAAAGCGTTGTGAGAGGTCTACCCTACATACTATATATAGCAAATACACACATTTGCTCAGCAAACTGCACCCACATTGACGAGCCCACCCTGTCATCAAACCACAGGCAAGCTTCACACCTTTTACCTCCCGTCACACACTGCTCAACAGAATTGTCCTCAAGGAAACTCCTAACTTTCAACAAATGGATATGGGAGAAACAAATTATGCTCTGTTTATAATACTTAGGTGGTGGACATTATTTACGCTTTCAGGTAATTTTTCGGAGAAATTGCTACGCACATTTTCAAATGTCTAGCCAACCGGATAACTTTTATTACCTTGCCAGGTTTGCTCTGCTATCTCACTCCTTGCATAGTTCTGAACAAACATCCCTGCACATGTGATGTTTAAAACCAGAATAAAAGATAGACTGCAAACATTTACATTCGACTGAATAGACCAACTGATTAATAACTCGTACAGCTACTTACGAAAATCCAGTCTGTATCTCTAATTTCATGGCTGCCTATGGATACTTTGCCCAACACGGTTCTGCATTTCATAATTAAGTTGCTGTGTTTTAAAGCTTTAGACTTCAGTTTCCCAAAAACCTTTCAGTTCATGTAGTTTCCTTTCTGATTTTAGTCAAATTATTTTATACCATTAATACCATATTCTATACCATTCTTTGTCGATTTTGTTACTTGCACAAAAATCACTGCATCATTTCTATTTTTTATTAGCTTCTTCAATTATGGGATATTAAAACTGTGTTGTAGGTAAAAAGGTTGTGAAAAGCACCATAGTCAAAACACAGCACTAGAAACAGTAAATTCTTGGTTCTGCACATGGCTTGGTAATAGATTTGCCAAAGGTTTGTCTGAGTATTTTTATGAATACATTTGCAAATGTGTTATTAAATCTGCCTTTCTGCACTTTCAGCCTAAATTTTAGAATCCCTAATAATGCAGGACACCACCTAAAGTTAATGTAGGACTAAAATCAACAAAGTCAACGGTTGTTGGGACCTATACCCCTTTGAAGTACAAATTCTGAAAATCAGTGGAGATTTAAAAAAAAAAATCTGCTTTATCCTCTCTGCTGCTCTTTTCCTTTTCAGAAATTGTCATTCCTATTCGTATATGTTTTAATACTAACAGCAGCAATGTGAAATGACATATGGTCCCCCAGTACATTCAAATTCCTGGGTTTCTCTAATTTGCTTTGGAACTGTTATGATTAGATGCACAACAAAAAAAATGTACCTGTTTTGGTATTTTTGGTATCAGCAATTCTTAAAAATCAGATTTGTTCTGATTTCAAACTAGAGACATGCAATTGCTGTAATTAAGGCAAAGAAATGATAGAGTCAGACTACATAGACAATAAAATTATTTCCAGTGAGGTTTAGGAAAAGGACCTTTGACATTTCAGAGTACAAGAAACCATTTTAACTACCAATCCCTGCACACAGCCACATGTGCTTAACATACTTATCTTACATACTTCAAATACAAGCGCAGTAATATCTAAAATTCACTTGCTAAAGCATGGAGGCTATGACATGCTGCTTCCAAACTTAATTGGATCTTATACGTAATGATTATTTTGAGGGAGCAAGACGAAACCAAAGGGAGCAGTAGGAACCTGTAGGTTTACATGGATAAAGCTGAAAGAGAGACTGTTGCTATTCCGCAAAAGTCTATCACATGCTCTTTGCCAAGGTTCTTATTATTCCTTGAGGAACTTACCAGGTAAGACTTGAATTTTTAACTTCTAATCTCAGCTCTAAATCACCCTACCTGTGTGCCCTGGGACTGGCTGGGATGGAGTTAACTTTCTTCACAGCAGCCCGTATAGTGCAGTGTTTTGGATTTGTGACTAAAGCAGTGTTGATAACACACCGGCATTTCTTCATATCTACATGCACCAAAGATAAATCTGCAGCTGTGCCCGCTGAATTTTATGGTACATCTTTCCCAACTTTAACCAAAGAAAGCTTGAAGCTATGTGCTGCTTAGGGCTTATAGCGTGTTGACACTGTGCTTGGCTGAACACACCTTCATTGTCTGTGAAGCTAAGAGGACTAAATGATAAACAAAAATGCTGACCAGCTTCTTGCAAATTATATTTGTTCTTACTGCTGTAAACAGGAATATGTGTGCAAAAAGATAAAGGAAAACAAAAAGAAAGGGTAATTCATTGTGCATTCTCAGTTCTAATATAGAAAATACATCTCTGGTAATAAATCTGCCTTTCTGAAAGAGTTGTCACACTTTAAGATTTATTCCTGGTGAATTAGGTGAAGTAGGGAGAGAAAAACATGATCAATGGGTTTGGGTCTTTTTGCATAATTAGTGGCAATGGCAGTGATTCAATCTTAACGTCCCTTCAGCCGCTGGGAACCCCGAGTTCGCACAGCATCAGACGGACCCCTGATGGATTCTCCTGCACAGACACTCTCCATCTGTGGAGAGGTTCCTCCTCTCTCCCATACTGTGGTGCCTTTCATTTTGTGTAATAAAGTCACGTATCTTCTCCCGAAGAGGAGGCTGGTTTGTTACCTCTGTCAGAATACTCGCCAGTGCACAGGGCACTCCGACAGACTCCTGTGCAGAGGCTGCTCTGACAGGCTGAGAGAGCTTGGGCTGTTCAGCCTGGAGAAGAGAAGGCTCCAGGGAGACCTTGTAGCGGCCTTCCAGTCCCTGAAGGGGGCTACAGGAAAGCTGGGGAGGGGCTGTTTGCAAGGGCACGTAGCAATAGGGCAAGGGGCAATGGTTTTAAACTAGAGCAGGGCAGGTTTAGATTAGAGATTAGGAAGAAGTTCTTTCCAATGAGGGTGGTGAGACACTGGCCCAGGTTGCCCAGAGACGTGGTGGAGGCCCCATCTCTGGAGACATTCAAGGCCAGGCTTGATGAGGCTCTGAGCAACCTGATGCAGTCGAAGACGTCCCTGCTTCCTGCAGGGGGGTTGGACTAGATGGCCTTTAGAGGTCCCTTCCAACCCAACACATTCTATGATACCATGATTCTATTCTAAATTAATTTTTTTTGCTTTGCTCACATGTGCAGCTTTTGCCTTCGCTATTAATCTGCCATTATCTAAATCCATGAGCCTTTCTTCTATTTGCTCTCCATCCCACAAGAGAGGGTAGCAAGTGGCTGTGTGGACCCTAGCAAGCTGGGGTTAACCCACACTGTAGCAGGAGCAGAATGTGTGGCCAGAACCACAGTCATTTGGTAACTCATTTTTAACTTTCTCTTTTAAACAATAGTGAAAAATATTGTAAGAAATAAGAATGGTAAAAAGTTTGCAAGGTAAGACCAGAATAAAGAAAGGTCTGACAACTGGGTGTGAACTGTCTAGAAAATGAGACTGAATAGAAACTCAAGTGTCTGTATCTAAATGTCAATACCACTGGCCTGCCTCTATGAAAACAGCTCAGTAATTGGCAACAATGAAAGTGGCAACAGGAAAAATATTCAAAATACTGGAAAGAACCATATGATTGCTGAATTGATGGGACAAGCTATCGCGACAAGTTATTAGATCACTTTCATAGAGATATTCATGGAGACCATACATCAACTGACGGTGTTAAGATTAACAGTAATGAAATCAACCCTGACATGAGATAGGGCTACAGACTAGAACTGCTACAGGACTATTTCTTCTCAGATATTTATTTGAAAAGTCCCCAAGATTGATTTCATTTGGTATAACATAAAGAATTCCCTGCCGTTTTGGTTTTTCTCCTAACAGTATTACTATTTGATGTTGATAAATTACATGGTGTGAGAAAAGCTCCTTATCCAGTCACAATGGCTCAGGCAGTGAATGATACGAAGCACATTTGGACATTCTTGCAAGAACAGGTGACCTAGCAAGTAGGCACACTTTTGCTTCTTGAAACACACCTTTTTATTTCCTAATCCCTGGACGTATTTTCCCTCCCGTTTCCCATTGGTTAGGTACTCCAGGGTTCACAGTCTGTCCGGAGTGCCTAAAATCCTTCCCGGATGTCTTGCCTCTGTTTACTTCTCCTTATGCTACACCTAAAGGGATTATCTCACTAGTTTATGTCTTTCCTTTTTGGTAAAATTACTCAATGTCATTGGCCCTGTTTAAATGTTTGACTACCCTGCTAGTCACTAATTCAGTATGAATCAGTTTGTCCTTTTGTCTGTGTGATAAGAGATGTTCTACAAGCCTTTGCTGGAGCCTCTTCGTTTTAGTCATTCCCTTGTCATGTCACCTCTGATGGAAATGGCTTTTCTCCATTGCAAAAATGACACCTGCCTTTCTTATAATGGTTTCATAGCAACATGGATGGAAACCGAACAGTGAACTTCTTTTTTGACGTCCCCATGCTTCATGGAATTTTTAAGAGGCTTGAAAAACTGTGAAGCTGCATTTTATGGCCACACATTACTGTAACACGCTGTGAGAAGGACCACTGTCAGCTCAGCCCTCTGCCCCATCCGCGACAGACCACAGGGTCACTGCACTCCCAGACGATCATGAAGGGCACTCCCTGTACTAGGAGCAGACACTTTGCCTTTGCTGGCACTATAGCGCTGCAGCTTCTGTCTCTCCACACCACACACAGCTTTCATGCTGGGCCGCAAGTCCTCTTGCTATACCATTTTCATAAGAGAAAAAGCATTCCTCATTGACAGGTTTTCCTACACTAAAAGGCTTTCCACCATGTGCTCCTGCTGGGACGGATCCCAGCTCCCTTACTCGTACAAGCTAGTTTTTCATTCCATTAAAAGGCCCAGCGACAGGCTGATGGTGGTGTCTTTGCACGAAGAGCAGCAGCCCAGCTCTGAGGAGAAGCGTATCGCTCCCGCCTCTTCCAGCCGCTCCTTGCACCCAGTGGCGGCCGGAGCCTTTCCCACCCCGTCCCGTGGGGCTCGTTACCTTCACCCCCACCACCAGCGCTATCTCCAGCCCTCCCGGCTCCCGCAGCCCCCGGCCAGTACCGTCTCCACCCTCCCCTCTGCGCCCTCAGGCGGTCCCGCGCGCCTTTTCCGCCGAACTATAACTCCCGGCATCCCCCGCGCCCGCCG
>VWZL01006033.1:395402-460254 GCA_013396915.1 Stercorarius parasiticus | reverse complement strand
GGAGGGGGGTGCTGTGAGGAAGGGGGCGGCGGGGAGGGCGACGGGGAACGTTGCGGCCTCCTCCCGGCCGGCAGTCCCAGCGCCTCTGATGGGGGGAGCTGCGGGGGAACGGGGGAACCCAGCCTCTCAGTCAGGCTCACTTTGGTCCTTTCAAGGTCCAGCAGAACGACGCTATTCCTCTGGAGCCCCACGAGGAGCTAGCGATATGCAAGTACTACGAAAAGCGGTTGGTGGACTTCTGCGCTGTCTTCAAGCCTGCCATGCCGAGATCCGTGGTGGTAAGGAGCGGTGCCCGCTCGCTGTGGCTTTGGCAAGTAACAGGCGATAGGACAGGAGGAAACGGCTTCAAGTTACACCAAGGGAGGTTTAGATGGGATATTAGAAAAAATTTTTTCACCAAAAAGGGTTGTCAAGCATTGGAATAGGCTGCCCAGGGAAGTGATGGAGTTGCCATCCCTGGAGGTATTTAAAAGATGGGTAGATGTGGTGCTTAGCTTGTTTTAGTGGTAAATTGGCAGTGTTAGGTTGATGGTTGGACCCGATGATCTTAAAGGTCCCTTCCAACCTAGACAATGTGATGCACTTACGGTTTGATAACTAATGGAGCTGCAGGCTTTGCCCCCTCTGTGCCTCTTGTTCCCTTGTTTGCTGCTTACTTGTCTTGTTCTTGAGAGCACAGGTATCTTTCAGGTTTTTTATTTTCCAGTGCTGCAGTCTGCTACCTTTTTTCTCTTTGTGTTTTCTGGGCAGTGCAGCTATTTCAAAACCAGAGCTGCTTCTCAACTTCATCCATTTCTTGTGGCTCTTACACTTGCATGGGTGACTTTTAGCAGTTTTCTTTCCTCTCCCTTAAGCAAAAAGTAGAAACAAACCTAAAGATGTATGGCTTGATGATACAATAAAATGATCTCACTGTGGCTAATGAAGGCAGTCCCGAAACTGGGCTGTCTGGTCCGTTTGTTTCTTGAGCATTGGTGCTTGTCTGACCACAAAGCAAGCTCTTTCAAGCACCTGTACTGGCAGTAAACTAGCCTACAAAGGAAAAAAAATAAATAAATATTTGAACTGACTTGAAGAGTGTGTTTTAGAAGAGAGGGAATGGGGACTTAACAGCTGGAGCAGGGAATGAAATTGTGCTTCTTTTGTCACCTAGCCATTTAAGATGTATAAAGTATATTGTCCTCTGTCAGTCCTGCCTTTTTCTGGCAGGTGTCGTGAATAATGGAGATGAAGACTGCTTTGTCTAAAGGTGTGTTTGAAACATAGCAGTAGGCTACTGTTGCATGCTCTGTGGAGCCAGACCTTCTGTTTCAGAAATGGCCCCTGTAGAGTGTCTGTGCTGGGTCAGACTCACTGAGTAGTGTCTTTTGAAAACATCTGCTTTCATGCCACTGGCATTCCGATCAGCTTGGAAATGTGGCATTGACAGACTGCAGTACTTCTAGGCACACAGAGAAGCATAAACGTTGAACATGTTGGGGAAATTGATTGATTTAAAAAGTCAGATGTTTTGGCTGGGATTACTCACAACTTTCAGGGTAATTTTTTCAGTCTTTGGTTTTTAGATTTAATTTAAATATCAGATTTTTCTCTGGAAGGTACTTTTGACCACTTCTCAAGCATTATCTTCCTAAATATATGTATAAAAGTGGATGAAAAGATAACCAAACTGCCATTTTGTAGGGCTTTTGCAGGCATAAATGTGTTAGACTTTGAAATATTTAATGACATGGCATTGTGTGCATCTTAGTGCCTTAGTGTATCCTGTATGTCTACAGTATATATTAAAACTTTCCTGTTCTGTTTTGTGATGTTATTTTTTTAATTATTTTTTCTTAATGCCTTTTTGTTTCTATACTTACTTTTTCCTGCCTTTTTTTTTTTTATTTAGGGAACAGCTTGCATGTATTTCAAACGCTTTTACCTCAATAACTCAGTGATGGAGTATCATCCTCGGATAATAATGTGAGTTATCAATGCATCTTGAGTTATTCTGTCAAGCAGAACATTGGAAGTATAATTTTCATATCTGTAAAGACTTGAAAAAATGAGAAAGGACATCTGAGAACTTAAATATTAGTAAAGACAAAGTATGGTCACTTCCGGTTTGTATTTGGAAAAGTTTGCTATGTTCAGAACATGGTGTTTTGAAGATATAAATTTTCTGAACAGAACTCTTGATAATGAGGTTGATGCTGCAAATATCAATTGCTTTTTTTTTTTTCCCCTCCTCAAGGCTCACATGTGCATTTTTGGCTTGTAAAGTAGATGAATTTAATGTGTCCAGTGCACAGTTTGTTGGTAACCTTCGGGAAAGCCCTCTTGGACAGGAGAAGGCTCTTGAACAAATACTGGAATACGAACTACTGCTTATTCAGCAACTAAACTTCCACCTTATTGTCCACAATCCATACAGGCCATTTGAGGGATTTCTAATTGATTTGAAGGTAGTATTGTTTTATACACTATGTACTTGGTATGCTAATGTAATACAAATCTGTTGTGGGTCATGTTAGAAAACTTTATTTCCTTTTGTGCTTGTGATCTTAAAAGACCTATGTTCTAAAGTGATAAGCAAATATCTGAAAGGAAGTCGGTTTACTTGTGGTCTTTAAGTACTTTAGATTATTTTTGGAATAAGAAGATGGCCTGCTAATTTTTAGTTTTACAAAATATTGTTGAATTATGTGTTCTGATCTTATGAAGCAGAACATGAGGAACAGCTACTTACTTTCCTAAATTCTTACTTTTTAGACTCGTTATCCAGTGCTGGAGAATCCCGAAGTTTTAAGGAAAACAGCTGATGACTTCCTCAATCGAGTGGCTCTGACAGATGCGTATTTGCTCTTTTCTCCATCACAGATAGCTCTCACTGCTATATTATCTAGTGGTTCAAGAGCAGGAATTAATATGGAAAGGTAGCCTTTTCTTTTTTGTTATGGGTATGATTTAAACAGTTCATTTGCTTCTGGTATAGAATTGGTTTTTTTAGACATTCTTAACTAGTAGAAGTGTGAATTTACGGATTGTTAACACTCTCGTATGTTCTTCATGTTTCAAAACTGAAGTGGTACTTTTAGGAAATTTTTTCCATGTTCAAAAAGTAGGTGATAAAGGCACTTAGTTCGGGTCTGTTTTTCATATTCCCTTGGAAGAAGGAAAAAAAAAATATTTCAAACCAATGACTTTTCCCTAATTAGAACAGCATAGGATTTTCAGACTTATCTTGAGATTAGAGCAAAGAAAGTTGAAATGCAGTAGAAGCTGAGAGTATGAAACACTTAAAAGAATCAAGTATAGAAAAATATAAGTAAGATTTTTAACATATCTGAGGTTACAGACTCAAATGAAATTACAGTGAACTGACAGCTACTAGGCGTGCTGAAGCAAAGTGATGTATTTGGCTGGTACAACTGTTCAATTCTGATGGACTAATAATAAGGTGCTCTTTTAAATCAGTTCCTTCTTTCCTTTCCGTGGTCTAGCCACTGGTGTTTGCAAAGGCATTATCAAACACTTCGATATCGTTGCTGAAATGCATGGTTTGTTTCGTTTGGTTTTATTTAAGGACAAAACCTGCTCTTTTCAGAAAAATAGATGAGGTAGTTGTTGTAAGTAGCTGGATCTGGAGTGTTTTAATTGCATGACAGTCCATGTGAGCATTTTGCATTTAGAGTGTAATGCCTACAGGCACAAGGGCTACTGGTAAATGCAAACAGTTCTCTTTAAAGAAGCTTTCCTTCCACCTGCCCTCAATGTATCCCCGATCTCTCTTGTTCTAAAAGAATGAGACAATGTGGTAGTATCCTCTACAGGGTTCATGTCCTCTCAGGGTAGCGTAAAAACGCTCAGATGCTTACCATAAGTTGAAACTTGTTGATCTCGTTCCTGAATATATATTATATACTACTTGTACCAAAATTCATAAAAGCATGCTTACAAAAAGAGCTAGAATAATTTGTAGATAGCGTGTGAATCAAGGTACATGAAGTTATCTTTGTGTGTTCATGAAGAATTTAATTCTTTGTCACCATGTCTGCACCATACCGTTGCTATGACCTTGTCACTTAACTGTTTCATATAAGTTTGAGCAGCCAGACACGAGAGAAGCTAATGCTGCAGCTTGGGTCTTGTGGACCTGTGATTAGGTGGGAAGGAACACGGAAGGTGTGAAAACCTGTCACTCCCATGATGTCAGTGTATAGGTCAGTCTTGAAAAAGTTCAAGCTTCAGGAAAAAACAAGTGCCACTGCTATGGCAAATAGATGGCTCCAAATTAATCTTCAGATTGGTATCAGCACAAGGTTAAATAATACTCTTCAGTGCTACAAGAGCAGTGGTGCTAACAGAGCAACTCTTAGCTTACAGCAATTACCATCTTCATGGTGGCTGGTGCCTCAGTCTGGGAGCTGCAACTGATAAAGCTGTGTATGTCTATGAAGTGAGTTTGAAGTTAGCACAGACTGAACAGACTGATGTACTCTAGAGTCTTTGTTGGTTTTTTTTGTCATTTATCCATAAGTGGACTTCCCAGGAAGGGATAAAACTACTTGGTTGTTTTGGATCTCGGTGAGGATTGTTGCTCATGTGTGTTGGGATTCTTTGCAGGTCGTGTGTGTATGTGTTCTTACTAAAAGCAAGTTTGGCTCTTTGAGGGAAGAGGGAGGGACTGAGAGACTCGACAGCATTCAGGATTTGCTTCCAGCTGCCAAAAGAAGCAGTCCTGTCTTGCAAGCTTTGCTGTCTGTTGGTCTGTCGGAAGGCTACTCTTCTGTGGTATTTGCTTTTCCAGCAGTCATACTGTGCACTAGTGTGATGACACTTCACAGAACTTTAAACTTAAGTTGACTTAACTCAGTGAGGCTCACGTAGAAAATTCTACAATGTTGGAACTTCAGTTCTTTAGATGGCCAGAGAATACTTCTGTCATCTTTTTACAGAAGGATGTTCCAAGTGACAGATTTAGATTTTTATCTCTTTATAGCACTTATGTAACCAAAATGTCATTACTAAGTCTAATCATAAAGCTCTAGCAGATATAAATAATAAATAATACACATTCTATCAACTAATGGTAGCTTTCACAAATAATTATGACACTTCATTTTAAGAACTTACTCTTCCATGTCTCTTTGCAGTTATTTATCAGAATGTCTTATGCTGAAAGAAGACAGAATATCCTTAGCAAAGCTACTAGATGGCATGAAATGTAAGTAAACATTGGAAAAAATATGATAAATACTATCTTTATAGGAAGAAAGCCAGTTTTTTCCAAGCAACAAAAGCTTTAAGCAGGAAGGTGTGCTTCCAGTGGTTTTCTTCACCTCAGGGCTGGCATAAGGTAAGTAAAACATGGGCAGTAGAATGAACTACCTAGCATGTGAACTCAGAGGGAGAAAACATTGAGATTTACCTATGATACAAAGAGATTAAATTAAGAGGCAAAGAGCCTGATGCTTCTCAGAACAATAGTGTTGCATTCAATTAAGTGCTACTGACTGACTCAAAAGTGAGAAATCTGTTTTGGGAACTAGATGATAGTTTTTGTAAGTCAGCATGAAATGCCTCTTTCCAGTCACTGTGACTTACAATCAGGCAAAAACCTGCATGTAACTACTTCTACCACCAGAGGGTATCTTTTCTAAGCTACATGATTCATGTTAGGTGATAGGCCAGGGTTTATACTTCAGTTCTGTTTTGCAGCTATACAGATACTTTAAAAGTTGTTTAGTTTCGTTTGTGTGAGAAAACAGATATACATTTTAAAATATATATAAACAAACACACACATATATATATATATATAAAAAATATCAAGAATGCTAGCATAGTTTAGCTAAAATAAATGGGGAATGTAGTACACTGATTATTATTATCTTTTTTTTAATGAAATGAAAAGGCTGTGATATGAAATTTCCAGTAAGTAATCAGTTATTTAATGCTTTAAGCTAATGCATGCATTTGAAACAGGATAATGGTAGCATTAAAAATCCAGTCCTTTGACTAAGCTGACTTTAGTAGTGAATACACCATAAAAGTCACCGGGGTCTACAAATAAGTTTTATAAATTCAATTTAAATTTAAAGATGCTCTTCCTTTTCTGTTCCTGCTAACAAATCCAGAGTCTGCAGGTTTCCATTGCTGAGATGCAAAGGGAATGCTAGGATCACTTATTCTTCACTTGCATTATTCTGGAAGGTAGCTTTAGCCCAAAGGTAGCTCTTCTGTAAACATATGATGGCTGGAAGGAAATTTTGAAACATCTATAAATGACTAGTTTTCCAGAGAACTGGTGGTAGAGGAAAAAGTCTTGTTTCTTGCAGGGTAAATTCAATTTGCAGTCTTAACAGACTGAAACCAAACTTATTCTTAAGACTGAGCTACAATGCTGTAAGCAAAAAAATCCCTGTGTATTTTTCAGCTTGTTAGAACAGTAATGTGAACTCTACAGTATTGTAATTTACCTTGAGGAAATCCAGAATCAACGATGCTAACGACTTGTTTCGGTGTAGTTCTTTGTGCTCAGCTTCTGCTGTACCTTGACATTATTTAGAATTAATCCTTGGATGTAACATGATAGTTGAGTCTTAACACGTGTGATCTTTGGTCCTCTAACGTTTGAATGCTATGTGGGATGGGAATTTTTGTAAGCAAGCAGTTCGGGGAGTTTGGGAGTTGGAATGTGTAATGCTTGCTTTGAAAATACAAGGATTTTACTTGGTAACCTTTCTGTCTCAATTGTTTGCAATACGTTGCATGTTGCCTTGTAGTGCCCTTTGAGTCTGTTTAAAACCTAGATGTGATGCTTTCAAAACCTTACAGAGGTGTGGACTTGAAAACTTCTTACATTCTGTTTTTTCTCTGTGTACCACTCTGATACTTTTTTATTTTTGTGTAGGTGTTTTTTTTCCCTAGTACAAATGTTGAAATTGTATACTGTGGTCCTGTTAGAATGAGGGAAGGGAGGGTAAACTGTTGGCTCAAGCTTAAGTATGGGGGATGAGCAATAACAGTAGCTATACTACTGATTGGTAAGCTTGTGTAATTCACAAGGTAGATCAGAAATTATTTAATTTGCTTAGAGCTGTGTTGTTGCCACTGTAGGCATGAAAAATCTCATCAAGAAATACGAACTGCCTAGGCCTGAAGAGGTTGCTGCACTAAAACAGAAATTAGAGAAGTGTCATAGCTCGGAACTTGCACTTAATGTGAACCCGTAAGTAGATACTTACTCTTTGACATGTTAAACTTCTGCCTTTTTTTATTACTCTCTGATCCGTGTGAGTGATTGAAAATGAAAAGATCTAAATGCACACCCAAGGATGTCAGTTCACATGCTTACTACATGAGTGTCAGCTGGAAGCTGAGAACTGAGACTCAAAGCAGTGCTTTCAGTAATACACAAATATGTTCTTTTGTGCTGATTTGCACTGCAAGCTGTAATACTGATTATTTGGTAACACAGAACTGGAATCCTGGGTGGCTTCTAAAGCCCCTTGATGTTATATGCAATGAAAATTAAGGGCTTTAAAATCACATGATTAAAACAAGGATTGTGTAAAGGGTTAATGTTTTCTTAAAAAGTGTGGATGATAAAGGACTTCCTGGTTTTTCTTTTATGCCCTTTTCACTTCAGTACCTACTGCGAACTGCCAGCAAGCTGCTGGTTGAGGCTTTGGTAGTTCATGTGACAAATATGTCCATAATCTAATTTTGTTGCCAAATAGGGAGACTCTGAGTTATAAAAATACCTAAACATTTCACTTTTTTCCTGGATGGGAATTAGGAAGAAGAGGAAGGGTTATGAAGATGATGAGTACGTTGCGAAGAAATTTAAAACGGATGAGGTCAGTAAATGACTTACGAGAACAGATCCACCTAGGCTCTGGAGACTCAACTCTTCTTCACCCCAGTTTTAACTTGAAGGGGGTCTTATTTTAGTTATGCTGCTATGGTTTAAGAAAGTTTTGATTTTGGGGGTTTCTCATTAATTTACATTCACAATTCTTTTTCCGAAGGAATAAACTGGTTGGATGAATTCACATAGCCTACAGCATTTCACAATAAACTCTTGCAGAGTTCTAACAGCTCTTGAAACTTAGGTTTTTTAGATACTGATGTATATGAACTGCCAAGAGTTTGTACTTCTGTAGTTTCATTTCTGAGTAGTTATCACATGCAAGAGTAGATCTGAGCTGTCCAGGACATAAAGGAAAAAGTGTTTCATTTTTGGAAAGCTTATAGTATGAGCATAGTGCTCAGACATTGAGACCTCATTAATCCTGTAGCTAGCTGATACTAACAATATTTATAGCTGTAAGTAACGAGGCTGTAATGTAGAAGTGCTGAGTTGGTTCTAATCTACTTGTAAGAGTTTTTTTCTTGATTTAATAGTTTGCAGCTGAAGTTAATAGCAATAGCAAGGCTGTAACTGGTATGGAGAGCTCATAAATGTGAAATGATAGAAGAAACAAGCACACAGGGTACTGGTTGAGCATAGCTGTAAAAAGCACAAGACATAAGTGAAAGGTTGCAAAATGAGCTCTTACGGAAATCTCTACATAGTTGTCCATAATGAATAAGCATGAACTAAACCTCAAAAAGGGGCTGCTAAAATGGCTGGGCCTCCATGACTTTAAGGCTAGTCTGAAAGGAAACTTAACAAACATGCAATTTCTCAAGTAACTTCTGTGCATGCCCTGCATGAATTCTTATTTCCAGTTGAGCTAGCCTTGTAAGTTAACCAGGACTGGCAGCTGCTACCTGGTTGTCAGGAGCAGAGTGGAGCGCGCAAGACAAGCATGGTCAACTGTCCTGGCAGAAATGCTCATCTGTCAAGTCATGTGGACAAGCACTATGTTTAAAATCAGTTTCAACTTGCTATTTAAGTCTATTACTGATAGCTGTGAGCCACAGTGCAGAGATGTGAAAAGTTATGTGCTACTTAAATTCTCTTTAACTGGCATATGTAGTAGCAGTTACTGTGGCAGCAGGTGCAGAAGTAGCCTGTACCTACTACAGTCACATATTGCCTGGCCCACCTTGCTGTAAAACACACCAAATTCAGACATTGCTCAAGGCATTGCATTTTTCCCTTCCATTAGGAACAGTGGACGGACGATGATGATCTTATGGATTCGGTGTAACCTTGAAGGAAGATGGAATCCTACCCCTGCAGAAACTACTGTTTGGTGTCAAGTGTGAACCTGTCTGCAGCAGTTTCCTTGCTCTGTATCATGAGGTATTTATTCTGTCAGTTCTTAATATCTTTGCAATAAAGCATGTGACTTTGCTAAAAGTTCGTTAAACTCTCATCCATTCAAGGTCAAACATTCATAAGAAATGTTTGCTTTAAGACATTTGTGACCTGGGAAAGAGTTTTGGTTCAGGAACAGCTCCTGCCATACTGTAATCCTACACTTAATGTCAAACTGGCCATTTAGTAAAGCGGATAAATGCAAGCGGGAGACAGATCTGGTAACAAACCCATCTGTGCTTTACAGCAGGATGTGCTTTTCTCTTCCCAAGCTTGTCACTGAAGCAGCTGAAAGAATACAGCCATTCCCACAACACTGGGTGCATCGGGGAAGCTCTTCTCAAATGTACCAAGAGGCTGCAGCAATGTATTTTACATTATGGAAAGTAATAATTGCACCTTTGTGATGTACTCTGCAGCTGTGATTGGAGATTAGATTGTTGTGACTAACTTACTAGGGGCCAACTGAGAAGACTGTTTTAAAAATCTTCCTAAGTAGTTAGATGTCTCCAAAATCTATTCCCTTTTCATATACTGTTTTAGAACATAAGCAGTTCTGTAATATGCACACCTAAATGCAACTTCGGGAGTGTCCTGGTTTCATTCTCATCACTGCATTTTGTATGTAGCCAGCCAAATCCGTTCTCCAAAGTCTGTATTTTTACCATGTTATACTACCTACACCCAGCCAACTAAAGCTACAAAATAACCCACTTACTTAAAACCAGAGTGGATAGACAAATCCTTTTATATCAGGGTCAGCTGCTGACTCATCAGGGAAGAAAAGCAGCTATTGTAATTTGACTTCAGAAAGCATGACACCATTTGCACACCACCTTCATAATCAAGTGAAGAAAGTTTGATTTAACAGGGTTTAAGTTCTGTACAGGTTGGAAACTGTAGGTGGAGCATTCAGCTGTAGTTATGAACTCGGGCTGTGAGTTTGTGTGACCTAACACTATACAGAGAGAGAACTAAATAGGGCTGAAAAAAAGACTGTTAGTTACCCTTTCATCTAAGATACGGTTTAATACGGCTTGACAGCAACAGGTCAAGCAGTGGTTTTATGCAGCGATCTAAAAAAGAACTTGGTAATACCAAGGTCTTGCAAACAGGTTTGTCTTCCCTAGGCTGCATTAACAGCATCACCTCTGTCTACTAAGTGTAGCACCCACAACACCTGGGAGCTCTCACTACAGCCCTGGGCACTCACCTTTGAGAAAGCTGCCCCCACTAGAGAGACCAGGGCAGCACAGCAGGAGCCAACTGCAAACCTAAGAAGACATGCACTACATGTGTAAATTACTACATTACATTAAAGACCCAAAGATAGTCTACACAATTTAGTGGACAGTGAATGGGAAAAGCAGTTCTGTTAGACATGAGATTCTGTGTAGTTGTTCTAAGGGTGTAACAGCTGTGTTCATATTACACATTTATTTATGGGATTATCACGTTAGTCTTGTCAGTGAATCTCAGCATCCTTGTATTCTTTATTAGATCACCTCCTAGAAGAGTTACAAATGGTGATGCTGAAATACCCTCTGAATCAACTACATATTTTAATTTTTTTTAAACAGTTCTAACATCTACTTTCTCATCCTACAAGAGAGAAGTACCAAATTAAGGCATATTGACAAGGTAATGCCATTTGGAGGATTCATGCTAAAGAGTGACACCACATGAACATTTCAAAGTACATCATGTGTGCAGACACTGTAAAAAATTTCCACAGCAGCCAAAGATAGGCCGCTTCTGTAAAGTTAATCTGTGTCTTGATTTATTTTAAAAACTTATTTTTCCACTTACAGAAGTATTTATGCTAGACTTACAGTACACAAGAGACCAACCAATACATATTTTATAAAATGGTTTAATGAATGCATGCATGTCTGATACAATGATCAATAATTATTTACTTTTGTAAACATTTTACAAAAGCATTGTGATTTATCTGGATATTACAGTTCCTGATGGAAGAACTATTCAGACTGAATCAGTGGCACATCAAAAAATAAAGCCGACAAGATGCATTCTGCATATTCTCTTTCAACATGATTCCAGCAAGAGAAACAGCATGGTATAAAAAGTGTACAGTAAAGATTGTTTCTACCATAACATCAAATTCTGGAAACTGTAAATACAAGTTAAAGTGGTTGAAACAGTCAAAAGTCGTAATTATTGTAACCAGTCAGAAATTACAGTAAGAAATGTTATCCAGTTATATGTAGCTGTCAAAACAACACATTTCTTTTCGTGTCAGTTGATAATTCTTTTCCAACAAGACAGCAGAACTTTGGCAACTAGAGGTGCTGAGAATAATTTTCAAAGTTCAATACACAGTCACAGCATTTTCTTTGCAGAAGGTGAACTGTACACCAAGGCTCAGAGGTTGTGAAAACTGTTTCCAAGTGGAAAAACAAAAAAAGTGCAAATGTCCTGCACAGATAGCTTAAAAAAAGCTGCTGGTACAATCATTCACCAACAGAATCTTTGTTTTCTTTTTGCATAGTTCACACATCACTGGGAATGTGACAGGGTGTGCTATTTTTGGCAAGAGCAAGAAGAAAGTGATACTGGTGTGAGTCACCATGTTGGGCATGCTGGATCCATGCAGAATTCAGGTAGAGGGCTGCTACCTGTTGCTATTAGACATGGAATACTGATTTTGTTTCTGTTGAAGCAGTTCAGTAATAGCCAGAAGCTTCTTAAGAACATGCTGTAGAGAGAGAGAGAGAGTCAGTAAAACCATACATTAAACAGAACAGTCTTGCTTGAGAAGCTTTTTCAGCATTAGCCTATCAGACATAGCTTAAAGTATATTAAAGCAAAACCAAAAAGAAGGAAACGGGCAATTCCCTAATCAATAAAACACTACCTTCAAAAGGGAAGTCTAAAACAGCATTAGGAACTTTGCCTCTCCACCCGTGGGTCTTTTTGCTGCTTTGTGGTTTAACAGGGAAGCTATGAAAGTGTGCTGCTAACACTGGTGGGCTTTGCTAGAAAAGTTTGTCGTGTTGGTTTACAAAGGTACTGCCAAATCAGGAACCAGAAATGAGGTACCGATAGAAAGCTAATGGAAGTAAATTTAGTTCTCAACTGAAAAAAACCAAGATCGTAAAACTAATGACCCAGAGAGCCTGCCAGGAGACAGTAATTTTGTGGGTCTAGGTTTCCTCTAGAAACTAAAACTTCCTCTCAAAACTCTACAAAACCTCTTTGGTTTTGCTGCATGAAGAAACAAAACTATGGACTAAATACCTACTTTATAGCTAATAACCTCCTGGTGAAATGCACGTATTTTAGAACGTTTATCAGCCGCACTGCAGGCCAGAAATACTACCAAAGCATCCTGATATGAAGGATTAACTCAAGACGTACCGTCTGTACCTGTTTGTCGCTTACCTGCATTACACCTCGCTCATTACTGAGTGTCCGGAGTTCATCTGAGTGGGCCAGACATATCTCGTGCAAGGCCGCCAGATCACGAGATAGGTCAGTTCTAGAGTGCTCTGTAGTGTCTGGAAGCTCAGGAACGTTCTTCAAAACAAAGGATGAGAGCGGATTTAGGGTGCTGAGTAGCCAGGCACACAGGAAGATAAATTACAGCTCTACAGCTCTGCTGACACAATTGTTCTATACCACGAGCAAGTACTGCAATGTTACGTCTTTCCAGCTAAGTCTACAGTCCATCTTTCTATTGCAATTTCCGCATTTTTTCCTGCCTGGAAGCATGCGTTTTATTGAGTATACTGCAATTTCTACTCCTGGCTAGAAGGATTGTTCCTAAAAGATCTGATGTTGCTACACTACCATTGAGCTGACCAGAAAGCTACTGCATGTACACACTCCTAACCTTCCCCTAAGTGAGGGCGAATCCACCCAATAGGTTTGGGTTTTTTTCCAGTCTAAATGAGAGAACAGCAGCAATGAAAATTCAGCAAAATCTGTGACTACCAAGTAACTCATTACACTGGTCATAAAACAATAAGGTTGTAATTAAAACCGTAGATTAATCCAAAAGTTACTTTCAAGCTAACGGTTTTCAGACACCTCATGCAAAATCTGTCATTTAAAGAAAAGTATCATAATATGCAGGAGTTGAAATTTAACCAGAAAAAGGTGACACTTGTCAATCTACCCAAATGCCACAATTATTTTTATATCTTATTAAAATATTCTGAGATATCTACTAGGTCACTTTTAAGGGATTATTTCAGGAAACTTGGCACATTTTTTTCATCTTGGTTTTTAAAATGAATTCTTGGTTTAAAAACACACATATATATAACACGAGGACCTAACTCCTGTTATAGCCATCATATATAAAACCCTAACAGTTTAAAAGAATATGGTAACTGCAGTTCACTTTCAAACTGCAATATCTAGAATGCATGCAGCAATGCATTTGGTAATGCATACCTGAAATGAAACCTAATGTTTTTTAAAGCAAAAAATAATTTCAATCTCTGGTCAAAACCATACAACAAATTATATATAAGAATTCTTCTCTTAAAATATATTTTTAAAGATGTGGTTTTTTGGCCAAAATTTCTAATCCTCAGCTACAAAATTTATTTGAGCAAGTCTAAGATGACATTTGATGGTTTTAATTCCATATGAGAGGCCAGCGATCTGCAGTTTCTAAACATGCATAAGAAAAATTTATTCAATTACAAGAATTCAAAATCGTACAGGAGCTGATGCACTTTTGAGCAAGTTAGTAAGTATAAAGAATTTTCAGTTTCAATGTTGCTATGTAACTTCCAGTGAAGACTTGTTTAACCACTTACCCCGAGTTCATCCAAGAACATGATCATGCGATGTTTGTTGCTCTTGATGAATGGGTTTACCCCTTCCATATATGGCTCCTAGTAATTTTTAAAAGTATTCATTAGAACAAATCAATGCCAAGATAATTATCATACCTGAAGTATGTGCAGTCAGACAAATGACACTGCAAAACGAATGTCATCTGCAGCAATTTTATTTTTTCAAATGAATTTCTAATGTCTGGTGTGCAGCCCATCGAAAGACTGCAGAATTTGGTATTCTCTTATATTCGGAAGATTCCGAATCTCTGATTCAGAGCTTTTCTTACACATCCATACTGACATGAATTTGCATTAAGACGAATGTCTCTTGCTACCAAGCTGCCACGAACAAATGCTCCACTTTCAAAGGTATGATCAGGAATCAGTGCCCTCTTTCTCGTTCTTTCATTAATGCTCACATTCCAAGTTACATGTGTGTCAGAGAAATAACTTCATAATGCCAGCCTGAAGTCACTTTCATTATGCTCAAGTCGGCAGATTTACTTTTCAAGCATGTTTCGGCCTGGGAACTGAGACAGGCCATTGCTGGCATTCTCTTAACATTATAATAGAGACTTTATTGAAAGCTGGGCTTTTTAGTGCAATACGTACGCTTGATCTACAGCATTAATTATGTCCAGCAATATGGAAGTGCGTACAAATGGAAGGGGTGCTGTGAAGTGCTCTACCACAGAAAACACCAACCTCAGGATGCAGGGTGAAGTGTCAGAGGTTGGCAGTTCTTCATTTGTTTCAGAATTGGATAATTTATACCAAACTGAGAATTTAGGCCTGATCAGTCTCAATCTGAAAGTTAATTACTATATAGATAGAATATGTGCGTGGAATGCATTTCAAGATTGTGTAGAGAAGCACGCCAATATTACTGAAAGATGCCTCCTCTTTGCCATCAAATAATCAATGGCAATACAAAAAAAAAAAACCTTCTCATCATCTATTTAAGGCAGAATATTTATCCTTTTAACTCTTTCCCATCACAGGTTCCTGCTCTAGTGATTCTCAGGTGTTTTTCTTGATATGGATATTCCAAATGAAAACGTGCCCATTTTACCATCATGGACACTACTGTTGTGGATGGATGGCTGCCACTTCCACTGGTGTCTCTGGAGCAAACTGCTTGCTCTGTTCTCATAGCATCAATGTATGGTTGCATCACACCCTGCAGTGCCTACTGGTGTGGTCATTCATTCATCAGTTATTTTAAATCAGACCATTGATGGTGTTCCTACTACCCGATTCAAAACCTTCCTGGGTTGAACCAAGTCATTAATGTGAGTTTCTAGATCACTTCCTCTCAAATGATGATGGCTCTTCTTCCCAATGTGGCCAGACTTTATGCTACTGCTGTAGTTCAGATCAACACCCTGTTTAGCTCTAAATGAAGAGGACAGAAGACATTGCTGTAACGAGGCCTCCTTGCTGATGAGGACAAACAGGTCACACACTGGGCTTTGCACAAGAAGACAGCAACAGATTTTTGCCTGTATTACACAGAAATATTGAAGTGTGCTGGAAACATAATTCTGGGCTGTTCTGTGTGTGTAAAATTATACTCACCTTAGCTCCAAATTCAACCAGATTTGCTAAATTCTGCACAGACTTGGCGACCAGCGTCAGTGTTCTTGCAGCAGTGGGGGACGGAGAATCTGTCAGGAAAACAAAGTGGAGAATTACTGACCATTCCATTTAAAACTAACAGCAGATAGCTGAAAGTAAAGCTCTTCTCCAAGCCATGTTTTTTCATGGAATAAAATATTTTTAATATTATAACAGAAGTGCATGTGGAAAATGTCACTTGGGGAAGTAAAACTTACATTGCTTTAGTAACGTCCACAAAAACATATCAATATGAACATCTGATTTTGTGTAATAGTTGCATACAGAACAAGACTTTAACACTGACAGACAAGCTTAAAGGGGATTACTCAAATTTATAGGTAGCTTTTTACACCTGCAGACACAGTGCAACCCAAGTTAGGAGGTACCTAACTTGGAAATTACCTGAAGATAAGGTAATCCTAAAGAAGGGGTCACTGTGTACCAGCCCATGTTTCTCAAATGCTTTCTTTCTCCAAAGCGTGGATGGAAATGGTTACTGGGTGAGGGAAGGGAACTTTCTGTTCAACACAGCCCTTCTCATTAAGTATAGCTTAAAGAGATATTACAGAAAAAATGCTACATTGTCTTAAAAAATGTCTGTGAACAAAGGAGAGGGGGGAGCGGGGCGGGGGGAAGCTATCTGGTACCGGCCGGCACTGTGCTGCCGGGCAGCACAGCAGCTCTGCAACCCTGGTCTTGCAAACGGGAATGTTCCCTGTTGCTGCTTTAGTTAGCTGCTATAGATGCCACCAAGAGAACATCAAAAAACAGGGAAGGACTTGACATGGTGAGAACGTTCCCGGAGGCAAGCCCATGGGAACTCTCCTATATATGGCCTTTAAGTCAATCAGGATTACCATCTCAAGCCTGCACAATCCACCCTTTCTAAATGCCACCCCCGTCTCATCTTTGAGATTCCTTATTGGGGACTGACCATAATTAATGAGTCAAAGTAAAGACTTCCCCGATGGCTGTAAACAGCACATTCGAACAAGATATTCCAGCATAATTTTCTAGGTGCACAAATGTATTCCAAGCTCTGCAGACACATTTGCAACTTTATAAATCCTGTTAGTTTAGGAGATACCATTGAATTTCAGCCATTAACTTTGGCACCGCATTGTACTCCAAAGTGACAGCTGAAGATCACATGCTTAGATTTTTCACACTGCTAGAATATATTCCGCATAGCATGCTAGACTAACTCAAAGTTGTATTATTAAATACCACCATGCCTGTTTTTCTGGACTGTAAAATGACACTGGGGATAACCACAATCTAATCCTTCAGGGTGAAAAGCATACGCTGGCTGCCTTATGGAGAAGTCAGCCAAGTGACATGGATAAGATGACTTTGGACACAGCATTCAAAAAAACTTTGTATTTTGCTACATTAGACACTACAGTAATTCCATGCCTACTACTATATAAAGTATGAATTCAATCTGATGCATATACTCACCTGAGATGATATTAAACATCCTTGGGTTCAGGATAGCAGGACAAATCAGTCGAAGAAAAACAAAGCCACTGAAACGGGAAGAAAATTGTATTTTGTTCAATAAAGTGAGAGAATTAATGTAGCATTGTGTAGTCTTTAAGGATTCAAGTTAGCATGGAATCTTTTTAAGACAGACACCAACCAACCAGCCCTGCGCTCTGTGAATATGTTAACAAAGAATATCATGCTATGACTTGAACTATGATAAAAGCTGAAAAAAAGTAGCATATTGATTTCCCAGTTAAGGTGAGATGCTGAAACCATGTGGGAAGAACTTTATTGTGAAGTTAAACTGAAGCTGATCTCAGGCTTCAAAAAGGAGCCGCCCTTGGTCTCTGACCTCCCAAAGGTTTTTCCATTGTCTGCTACCGCACGGCATCCATCCCATGGGATGCAGGAGCCACCCACTCCCCCAGGCCAATGTAAGGAGGAGGCGGGCAAAGGGAACCTCTCTTCTGGCAGCAGCGCAGCCTTAGGTCAGCTTAAGCTGATCCACATCCTGATGACAGCACGCTACAGTAGAAAAATAATACAGGATCTGCTACTTTCCTCCATGAAGTAATTGCTGACATCTAGAAAGCTGGGAAAAAAAAGTGCTCAGTACCTCAACGAAATCTCACAACAGTCCAGTTATCTTTATGAGAAGGCACTAGATTCCTTATTGTGTGGGGTCTGCATTTTAAGGAGCACAGACCTTAAACCATGTAAGATTTCTCCAGCAATTAATACACTCTACATAAGAGTCCCTGGGCAAGGCACAGATGGCATATGACAGGGACATATCTTCAGCGGTCACTGCTCTCTACAGGTATCACAAAGGTTAACTATTGTTTTCAGAGAAGTTTTTATTTTCCAGCACAAAAAGGGGAATTGCTATTTTAAAATAGTTTGTAAAACTTGACAGAACGCAAGTAAATTCGGAGTTAAAACTATTAAGTAAAGCTATACTGACCTCTATACTACATCATCTTATTCTGGCAAGGCTCTAAGAACATGATTAAAAACCTAGCAAGCTCATAATTAACTGGGATATCATGCCTCAGCATCATAAATATCTTAAATAGTGCTGTAACCTATGTAAGTACTATACAGTCTTGTCACTGAAAGAAACATAGAAAAGCACATTGAAGTATCTCTTCAGCAAGACTTGAAAAGATTATTGTCAGAATAAAGTGACAAGTAACTTACCTAACAACTCTGGTTCTCATGGTGGTATTAGCTGGCCACTTGTTTTGAACAGATTTCTGTAGGCACCCATAAATATACCGCAACGTCCTGCAAAAGGAATAGCTAATTACTCGTTTCATTAAACTTACGGAACCAAAAAAGCTGGTCAGAAAGGATCTAGACCAACCTCCTACTTGTTGCAGAACTATTATTAATTCTACATTTATAAACTTTAAATTAACTAAGAGTTAATTTATAAGTTAACACATTTATCAAGTCAATCTCTATATTAAAAAGTAAATTTATGAATGGCAAGGGAACGCCTTCATTAATACACAATTCTATATGCAATTCAGTGGTTATTCAGATGTGGATTAAATGTTTTATAACTGTCTGTTTCCCAAGTAGTGTTTCCTTTTAAAAAAGACAATTTTTAGGGTTTGATCCCCCCCCCCCNCCCCCCCCCCCCCTTCTTAACTAAACAACTATTTTTTACGTAAATGAGGGTTAGGTGTTTAAAAGTTAAGCAGCCACAACAACAGTCCTCTCCCATTAAAAAAATGGGAAAATTGTGGTGTATTTTAGAAGACACTGAGAGCTGCATTGTGTGCTTAAAAGAAGTACAACTTTTAATGCTAGTCTCTTCTAACAGAGAAGAAAGACTTTGCCATCTCGAAATTGAAGGTTTTGTTTACTTTAAAAAGCTAATGACACAGCAAAATAAAACTGGCAGTACTATCCTCTTTTTATTAGATGGTTCAAATTCTAAACAATGAACACAAGTAATATTAGCAATTAAAAAAAGAAAAAATATATAACCTCTGCATTTCCCTAGCAGACAGAAGCAATCATAGCATGGCATCATTCTACTACTGCCTGCTTATATTTTTAATATGCTGTTAATAATTCCATCTCTTTCTCAGAGGAGGGACACTGGAAAGAATTTGTAGTCAACTTACATATATATAATCGTTTGCTAACTACTACTGTCTTCTACCTTTCTGTGGAAATACAAGATTATTTTTATTATTCTTCGCCTGACCTCTTAGGTCTTCTCCTTTAAAGAAAAGTACATGTGCTCGCCAGACGCTTTTGGAAAAAGCACTATTAATTCCTGAGAGTTGCTTTTTTCCCCCGTCTATATTCCTCTGTGTGCATACAGCAACCAACCCTAAAGACATTGGTCTTATGACTGATTAGCAGAAGATGAACCAGTAAGAACATCATTTTAAGGTGCAACGTAATTCACACAAACAGGAATTTTCAAATACAAATCTGAGCAGGAAAGTGCAAACTTACGGAGGCAGTATCTCCGCAGCCATGAATATCTTCTCCACCAGTTCTGAAAGTATACTGAGTAGATGTGCCAAATTAGTGTTTACATCTTCATTTTTTTCTAACTTTGAAGGATTTAACTGAAACGAAAAAGAGAAAAAGATTATGTTTCTTCTCCTAACTAGAACTAGATATTAAGAAACTCACCTCTGTATGTAGTTCTGAATACTACTTCAGAGTAAATGAAATATTCTGCTGCTGTACAATTCTCTTAGAGCTCACAAGTCTGTTTCAATGGCTAATCAGGAAATGTGAAGCAGCAATAGTTTTAAGTTCTAATACACGAGGCTTTTAACAGCTCAAATATTTACTACTATCCATCTGCATGACCTTTCTGTCTCTCTCAATTCAAATTTCTGAGGACTCAAATCCTTTCCACAATTAAGTTAAAGTGAAACACAGAAGTCATGAGAATCATTTTAAGAACAGTTTCAGGATCAATAAAAATCATTTAATATCGGGAAGTTTTAAATTAAAACTCAAGTTCAGACACTGACTTTACCGTATCTTGAGTTCACTAGAAGTAACTTAGGTTAGGACACTCAGTAACTGCTACAAAACAGCCTACAATTGCTAAATAGTAGATAATTTAAAGAAATTTTAATTAAAAACCTTAAAAAGTTCTACTATGAATATTGTTCAAAGCCAGAATCGGGGGGGGGGGGGGGGGGGGTTTATAAATCANGATCTCATTAATTCAGTTTCCGTATTTCTTATGTAAACTAATTTTAGTTCTGAGAGATTAATAAGTGTCTCTGAAGCTAATATTAATTGTGTCAACAAACCAAAATGTTTAAAAGCCTAGTTCAAGGTATCACCTCACAGGACTGCTTGCTCTCCATTATCTTTAATATAGAGTCCTTCAGTGCGTGGTGAACAAAACTTGTTGCTGTGGCTTTCATGTACTGCTCCATAAGCGTACTTGCTAAAGTGGTGGCACGAAACAAGGTAGTAGCTTCATCTGAAAAAAAAAAAAAGTGAAAATTGAGAAAAGGGGATAACAAAAAGCAGAGGATGAGTGTGCTGTCTTTATACTTTGATATATGTTATAACTAAATGAGGGGGAAAAAAAAAAAAGGAAGGCGCCAGAGCCCTTCCCTCCCCACCTGCCCAGAGTTCCAGTAAACTTTAGTGTTTAAACTATAGCGCAGTACCTTCCATGCTTATCTCCCTGTCATTTAGTGTTCGTAACAACAAGGACTCAAGCTTTTCATGAAGAAAAATCTTCAATAAAATGCCAGCCAACAGTGTTCTATCCTGTCCACAAACGTGTGATAAGGCGTAGACTACATGAAGTTCTTTCTGGAGTATAAGCTGAAAGAAAAACAGAATTTTAAAATATTCAGAAGCTTTTCCTAACATGTAACAGCTTTGGAAAAACCAATATCATACACCTGTAGTGATATATAGATGTCACTATAAATACTATTTAATGATGTCAACCAGTGTTATTAAGACCTCTCTCAAACAAACAACAAAATTAGTTTTGACAGATAAACCAAGGAAAGTTAAACAACTTCATACCTCTTTAAACTCATTGTACTCCTCTTCTGGCATAATCTTCTCCACAGAATACCGTGCTCGAACACGCAAAGATCCTGGCTCGATACCCTTTAGGGGTACATGGGAACTGAGCTGAAACCACTCATCTGTTGCTTGTCCTTTTTGCAATCGGCTTAATTGGCAGCGCATAAACACTTAAGGAAAAAAAGCATTGTTCAATTAAGTTATCTCCAGCAAAACAGTGCTAGTATTGAATAAAAAAACCAGTTTATTTTCAGCACGTCATTTTGTTTCAGCAAAAAAGTCTTATTAAGAGTAATCAAGATTTTTGCCATCAATATATTGACAGATTCTCTCTTCAATGGTTTAACAAACTCCTGTAAACTGAAGAAATACAAAGCGTTCTGTAAACAATGTATAAACAAACATCCAAAAATGACACAGATATTGGCACAGTTTTCTTTGTAACACCCAATTAGTGAGTAAACAAATGCTACCCTGCAAATCCAGGTGCAGCCAGAAACTAAAATTAGATAAAGTGTTCAGGACTCACTGTCCTCTTTCCAGCCTTGTGCTGACACCACCATCAAGTTTGCTCCTGGACCACTTTGTAACTCCTTACTATTCATTATTATAGTGTTGTTATGGCTTTCCCAAATACTGCAATATGTATTTCTTCTACACTAACTCCCAGGTTAAGGCTGTAACAGTTTATGCAAATTATGTAAAATGTGTTCCCAAGCAGCTTGCTGCCTGGATAACGATGAAAGTCAACTCAAGAATGGCCAAGCCATTAACACACTGTTCAGTGGTGCTGGTACCTTGCAATTGCCAGCAATGCCCTGGACCACAGCTGCACTCTGGCCCTGTGGCTGGCTAGCAGGCTGCAGCAGCCGGACCACCGGCAGACGTGCTCCTGAGCAGAGTTATTTCACTCAGAAGGTGCCCGGGCACTGTCAGAGCCAACATTGTGCCTGCGAAACATCCACCATGCTCCTGGAGGGGTCCGCGGTTCAAGTTTCACATTTAGCCTGTCAGTCTGGATCTTCCAAGCAAACTTTCTTTCCATGCCTCGCAGGGAGATCTGCTTTTAAGTTCCTTGCATTAAAAAAAAACCAACCAGGAGTTTTGTTGTTTTTTTTTTTTTCATGTTTCTACAAAGCCCATACACCACACCGCCTGCAGAAACTGTCAGCAGTTCCAGCAGACTTCCCGTGGCCCCAGGGCTGCAGTAGACAGCAGGGTATCGTTTGATACCGGAACAGAAAACCATCCCATTTATAATGCTCTCTTCCAGGACATTCCTGTTGCCTTATTCATATTATTTGGAGCTGATGACCTGATAGAAGCTCATGCATTCAAATCAGTCAAGTAGTGTGAAAAACAATTCATCACCAGCTGCTACTTATCTCCGGTGTGGATGGGACGATGTCTTTAGACCAGATAATCAATTGACTTTCCCAGAATATTCCTCCCCAGCATCAAAGCTCCTGTACCCGCAACTGAGCAATGTGGTTTTCTTTTTATTTTGCTTGCACACATAAGGCACATGTATCTCATTGAAAGGAACGGTGAATGAAATACAGGCTCTAGAATAAACTGATGATTTAATTTTTCCCTGTGGTTATAGCAGCACTTCATAGTTGTAATAGAAATACTATAATCTTACTTTGATTTAAAAAAAAAAAAAGGCCAGAAGAAAAATATCCGTACAGAGACTGCAGAACAGTTGCTGTTGTAATTTATATTCAATAACTTTAAAGGGACATGACTGTTTCCCATTTAGCAGCGTACACTGAAATAGTAGGCTACCTTAACTAAGAGGATGCTATTAGTTGAAAAATTCAGGATATTTACACTTTGCAATATAGCACATTTTAAAAGAGAAACAAATATACAGAAAATCATCAAAACAATAGTTGATCTCTTCTCTCCAGACACAGGTAGAACTCTCTTTAGAATTATCTTGATCCAAAAAGAATTGCAATGTTGTACGTGATGAACACTAGTAAAAAAAAAAAAAAAAGAAAAAAAAGACTGAGGTTTCTTAATGGTTCATTTGGGAATCACAGTGAAAAGTGGTTCAAACTTAGGTTTGTTCCACTTTGCAGACTGGAAATGAACCCAAATTTACTATGAAAACTTTGTCTAACCCTGCCAGAACAAAATGGAACCATCAAAAAAATCGCAAAAAATTCTAATTACTGATTCAGAATAAAAGCCGTTTGAAATCTTGAGAGTGAAGAAAATGCTCAATACATGGACATACTAAATCCTGCCTTTCGCAGACACAAGTCACTGCCATGTTAGCACAGCCCATCCTCCTGTAATCTCAGATATCCGTTTCAAAAACAAGCTTTGGCATTACTGCAAATAGTAACCATGCCTGAAGGGAAAGACAGTGGCTAACACTTTGCTCTGCAGACTTGCCTACATAAGGTGACCCCTTCCATTATAAAAATGTTTCATTTTCAACATGAACTAATTTGAAATTAACCAACTGTCATGGTGCACAACCAAACCAGAACTTCCACTCCATTTCAGTACTGTGTGATATTGTCCTGAGAGATTTTCCAATTCAACTGTTTAATCATACTCGAGCATCGCAGTTTGCAGTAGCAGCAAAGTCTCCTAATACATTCTAGGGCTTTCTTTTTTTCAAGTCATATTATATATATTTATTTGAAAAAATCCTTATGCAATTCACAGTTAGAGAAACAAAGAACATTCAAATAGAATTGACATTAAACTGCTTAGGATAATTTCTGACTATTTGAAATACTTTTAAAAAACAAAAATACTAAAATAATTATGGAAGACTCATAATAGGCAAACTTCAAAGTGTAAGACTTGAAAGCTCAGGAAAAAAATCTTAAAATACTGAAAAAATAGCTTCCATGCTATTATCATTTTGGTATTTAGCTTCTGTGTGTTATGATGAAAGAAATAAAGCAATGAGGCCAATAATAGAATTTTGGGCCTTCAATCTGCATTACGTGGCAGGAAAAGTAATCATAAAAGCTGACTTAGCCAATTAACCGGGAGGACGAGTAACACCAGCTTCATGTGACTCTCACTTCATAGCGGTCCACATGTAACCGCTGTGGCTGCAAAGGAGAATGTTCAGGAAAGGAACCAATTTCTCTGACTTTTGAAGAGTTCAAGGGTTACGCAGGCAGCACAGCACATCGGCAAGTCAGATAAGGTGTGGTTTAGCTCTTTTTTTTTCCTCCCTGCACTTAACATATTAAATAGGGCGGGGGATGTAAGCAAAGAGATGTGTTCACTCAAGCTGACTTGGTCTAATCCTTATCCCAAAATGAAAGGACTGTTGGGTTATGCTGTAAGAGCGTACCTAACAGAATTAATAAACTTAACCCATTCTGCTCCTGACCTAGATAAGGAAACCTTCATCACCTCCCATCAGCTGGATGCATCCAAAGACAACGCAACCTCCTTAATCTGGACAGACAGAAGGAAACTACAAAAACATTTTTAAAGACATTACTAAAATATCCCATTAAACAATTATCCTTTTAAAGATCCTTTTACCAACCAGAGCTTTGGTGTGGACAGATAATGAGCTTTCCAGCTCAACAAAGAACAGTGCAAGAACATGGTCACAACTGCAATTACAGCCCTTTTGTCTCCCAGAGGGAGCGTATCTTTTTTCCTCCTGCTATGCAGAAAGTTTTCTAGTCAGAGGAAAGAGGCCTGAAATTGAATTAGGTTCTGCAAGAGCATTTAAAATGAGTAGTAATCCTACTTTGGTCAAGGTTTCTCTACAGATCTCAAAAAAAAAAAAAGGCAAGACATTAGCACGGAGGCTAATAAAATATATGCAAATAAAATATATGCAGTAATAAAATATATGCAAACCGAAAAGAACTGCAATAGATTATAAATACTCTGACAGGCTCTGGAACAGACAGCTTTGAACACAATGGAAAATAAAAAAAAAATCTTAGAACAAATTTGAAGAGGGCAGGGAGGGCGTCAACGAAGAGGAGGCAGAGGGATGAAGCTGTTCCACAAGTAGGGTGGGAAACGAGATACAAAAAAAAACCCAAACCCAAAACAACCCTAAAAAACACATTGCATGGGAAGAGAACTAAAAAAAAAAAATTCCAATTCAATTATTTTTTTCCTAAGAGCTCAGAATCCATGTTCTTCACACACTTTCTTTCCTAGAAAGCTGATAGATCCTACCAGCTTCCTGCTAATTTGCTAGAACAAAACCAAAATCACAGTTGAAGAAGCAGCTGTCTGGGTAACATGAGGAAAATAAATTCTTGGGAACTTCTGTAAAAGGCAGGAAAAAATATGGATCCTTTCCCATTAAAAGTGATACTGAGTTAACTTCAGGTTTAAGCCCAAGAGTGGTACAAAGAAAGTAGACAGATGAAGTAAAATGGAAAGAAAGTGAGGCAAACTTTGTTCAGAGATCACCAAGAATTTAAAAAAAAATAATTTAATTATGAAAGTAGTACACCTTTCCTCCCTTTCTCTTTCTCATTGGAAGTAACGAAAAAGCTGAAAAGGAATTCAGTGCAATGAGACTTAAATCTCCATGGATATGGAGCAGACTAATACTGACAGCTTCTCTTGGCCCTTGCTTTTTGGTGAGCACAGTCATTGTGTAACACAATGGCTGTTCTACCACAGCGCTAGGAAATCCATCAGATACATGGGACTGGATTACTGTGCATTTTACTACTAAAAAACATGCAGGTTCTCACTGTAAAAACATTAATGGAAAGCCAGTACCAGGCATACAAAACATACAAACACAGCAGTATGGTGAGCATGAAAATATACTTAGTTCTCTTGTTGAGAGTGTTTGACAGAAGTGATGAAAACCGCACAAAGCACACAAAACTGCACATTGCTGCAATATATATGCATCTCTTACAGAAAAATACTTACATATATCTGGATCTTTACTTTTCTTTGTTTTGTTGCTAAGACTTATCTCAAATCTGTTAATATCAGATGAAAGATCACTAGGAGAAAACACAGAAAGCCTCAATTAATGCTGTATGTGGCTGAAATTTAAGCTTATTCTAAACTCATTTCAATCCTGAGTTTCCATTAACAGCCAAAGACACTTGTATTAACAAAGACATTTAGGTGCCTACAGAAAACTCTGCCCATGCAGGATTTGGCTGAAAGGTTGCGGCTGTATAAAAACACATACAGTATTTTTCAAAAGCATATGCAAAACAATACACAGTGTTAAAAATCTTAAGTGCAATGCAACTTACAAGTCACATTCAGTAATTCAAGAAGATTAAGACTTACTCAAAGACAAATTCTTCTGACCACACAGGGTTCTGCCCTTCCCTGATGTGTGTTTTGGCTACCTGGACACTGTTCAGGTAGATGTTACAATACGGATTAGTAAAATGCTTTACTGGGAGCGTATGAGCTTCTTCCACATGCAAAATAAGACTGCTGACCTAAAAAAAAAAAAATACACAAAATTTACTTTTTTTTCCCTGAAATAGAAACACAAAACACATGAATAAATCATTTTTTATTCTCTGTGTGGAGGCTTAATGTTTATATATGAATTCTGAATACAAACAAAAATTTTCTAATAAAATGGAACAACATTCTAAGAGGCACCAGTGACAAAATGAGAGTAACTCAAATAATTACTGAAAAAAAATGTCCAGCCCCATGCTTTTAAGGCATCTTGCGATTTTATTTTAAAATTATCTTTGAGGCATTAGGATTTGAAAATACTAACTTTTCTACGCACAGGAAATTTTACTGAAATCAAAGATTGGCACCTTAAATAACAGCCACGGACGATTCCAAACACAATGGCTTATTTGGTGCTTTCCTAATAGATTATGTAAAATTCCCTTCTGCAAGACATTACAATCTATTTCTTTATGTAGATGAGCATTTTCTTTGCTTTTTGAAGTAAAGAATTATTTCGGATTATCACTCCTTTTGCTTTGCTTTTGCTGCTTGATGCCCTCCATTTCACTTACCACTTCAGCTGTGAACTCACCTAATTTAGTTCATTTGTTCACAAGTATCCAAGCATCTTTAATGTTATCTACAGAACAGTTCTGCATCATGCAAAACATCCTATTTTATTCATTTCTCCACTGTCTCTTATAACAACTACATTCAATATTCCTAACATTCAAAGCTATCAGGGATTCTTGAAGTATTTCCCTGTTACTCTCCAAAGACTTGGAGCCATTTATGACTATCTGTCCCCTACTTCCAAGGATATGCTGGCAAACACAGCACTTTCAAGAGGCCAAGAGAAATTAAGCCACAAGCATGGTTCTGCATGTATTTGTTACTGAAAATAAGTAACATTAGTTAAACAAGTATTTTGTTTACACACCACATAAGTCTGTCAAATTTTTGAAGTTTCCCCATATGTGGTAAATTTTAAAAGTTAAGACAACACAAACGTTGACTTCTTTACACTTTTACTCAAATGTGGTCAGAAATTAATACCTATCAAAGAACGTGCAGATTAGCTAAAGCCATTCTGGGTTTTACGTTTACAGATATTATAACAAAGTTCTGGTTGGTTTCATAACGATACTGCATAGCCTCAAAAAGGAAGGCTAGTACATGCAGGATTTACTACCGTTGAAAGTAAAATTCTGAGATATATCAGTATTGTTTTGCAAAAAGGAGCAAAGCACTCCTCCACATGCACCGCCAACCCCACAATATCAGCTTCACCTGACGCAGACGTTTATTAGATGTTCCTGGACTGGTTTTTCTTAAACTGCAAAACATCTGCAGAGCTTTCATCCAGTCCTAAGAGAGAAGGATGCAGAATAGTGCAATAGAACAAAGTCAGATACAGCTTCTTGCAGTGGAACAGACATACCTAAAAAGAGTATCTGAAGTTTTCCCGTTAGCTCGGCAAAACCTAAGTTTTCTGTAATTCCAAAGTATGCAAGTTTGAATATTAAAGCAAAATCCTTATCTGTACTGAGCAAAACCTAATAAAGGATTTGCAAATCTGAACCGTTTTCTCTTTCAGAAATATCAAGCATTACTAACGGATATACAGCATGACCTTTACCAATTTTCCAGTCTAGTAATATTACATGAAGTTACAAATGGTATATAAAATGAAGCAAAACTTGTTTGCTTCTGAGAAAATTACACTTAACAAGCCCAACTGTTCTGATTATTCTCTCCAGTACTTCTGCATGGCAGTCATAATACTGTGTATACTTCAAACAAGAATTAAAACAGCATTAGCAGAGGAACACAGAATATAGCCAACATTCCCCACTTCGCTCACAAACGCATAAAGCAGAGTGGATGAATGGATGGATTCTGTTTTGATCAAGGAAATAAACAGGTTGTTTAACACCAAACTGACTGTAGAACCTTCGTGCCTATTTTTTTTTTAAACAAATAAGTTGCTAAGAGGTGCTGCCAACTTGACAGGCATGAGAGTCACCGGAAAAGTCACTGCAGCATAAGAAAGTTGCTAACAGAGGAGCTTTGCAATGGGCCTGCGGAAGGTGGAAGATGTGTTATAGCCTCACTCTCTAGTTTTTGTCCCCCAGCCACCGCATTTTCTATAGCTCTTGCAAAGCACAAAACTTATGTTTAGACCAACAGCCTTTTTAAGTCTGTATCTCAAAGATCTGCCATCTATTCCCAAAGTACAATTTCACTATGTCATTAAAAAACCCACGACGCTGTTCAGTCTTACCCTTCACAATATCTTCCACATTTTAGAAATGCAGGAGCATTTCCTGCAGCTACTCTCAGCTAGACCACTTTGCGAGTCAGGTTTCAGCTTTGAAAACCTTCCACAGAAGGAAAAGCTTTCAACTGTGCATCACAAAGTTTCAGTTGCTCGTTTCCTTACTCTCAGAAGGAGCAGCAATCGAAGAAACAAATGCCTCCTAAACACTCTTAACAGAAATATTTCCTGGATGCCTGGTACGCCTCTACACTCACTCACAGCAGGAAGACCCTTCCCGTTAAATGCCAAGGCTCACAACGTGCACAGTAAGCACAGTGGCACCGGCATGTAAGGCTGCATTTTGCTATTTGCTTTTTTGTTTTTGTACAAACCATAAAGACAACACAGTCCACAGGATGGCGCTGCTTTGATCTTTTATTTGCCACATTATAAGAGAGCCTCAATATACAAATAAAACTATTCTATGAAATGTTACAGAGCAAACTTTCCTGGGCCAAAGCCATATTACAAGAACCCCCTGCATTCTGTATAAATGCAGTGAACAGCCTGTTAAGCAGATCAAACCCAAAAGCAGATTATACGAAATGTTCAGGGAACAAGACAGGATATTCTGCCTTCTACGCATTCTTACTTCTTTTAATTTCTTGAAGACAAAAGACACTGCATGAATGCCGACTGCAGACACAATGAATGCACAGTAACGAGTGTGGAAACTAATGTGTATATTCTCAATGACTATACAGCATGCTGCTCCTCAAAGACATTAAAAGTTGTGTGAAAAATGCTATCGCATCATTCTGATGTCATCCCAATGGCTCTCATAAATTTGTATTAATTTAACAGGAAAATTTGTGCTTTCCTTTATATACAGCACAAGAAGGATACTAAATTAACTCAGCCTTCACACTCGAGAGTGAATAGCAGTCTATTACGAGTGCTCTCATCAGCTTTAATTCCATTCAAATAAAACCAAATGCAAAGCTTAACTTCTGATGCAGTATGTATTTTTCAGAGCTGTGGTTTTTCAGAGCTATAAACTCAATAAACAAGGACATTGTCTCATCTTAGATATGCTCTCCTGCTGGTGAGTGAACTTCAGAGAATTATCCTTCAATTCTTAATCAGCAAACATCAACGCTAGAGGGCCAGTAACTAAAGGATACCAACTAAAACCAGAAAACCTCAGGTTTTGTGCGTGCTCAGAGCCCAAGACTGTGAACAACCACCAATTCATGGACAGGACAAATAACTGCAAGAGGCAGCTGTTCAGTATACTTTGGTCACGGGGCACACGCAGGTGCATTAGCATTTTAATTCACATCAGGAATACATCTTTGAAGGAAAACCCGCACTTACCACGCTCTGGTTTATAACCTGCAAAACTCTTGGAACGTAAACTATTCTTCAGCATTGTACCATGTCAAAAAAATATGTTCTCCACACACATACGGTGTAAAATAAAGCGAGTTCAGTCCACGGGACCCAACTGGAGCTTGTCCAAAGTAAAAACCCCAAGTGCAGGTAACGTAGGTGCTGGGTTCTTAGCACCAACTGTTCCCCTTATAGATCTGCTACTACCCCATTATAACACCTGCTAATACAGACATAGCCACTATTTGTGATAGACTTGCTTCCTGTTTAAGAAGGGCAACATCATTAAACGCCAAAAGACAAAAAAATTACTTTTTAAATTATATTTACCAATGAAAGCTCTCACCTGTGCTTGTTCTGGAGTTTCGCCTGCGAAGTAGAAGATGTAATGCTCTTCACTAAAGTGCTGAACTACTATCTGAAAACAGTTTGGCCTTAAAAATAGAATTAAAAAAAAAAAGGGTTAAGTTTTATTAATCTTCACAATATTAACAGACACCTTCACTTGCTGGTCTGTGCCAAAACAAAGTTTACACTGAACTAACGCATTTCTGATGTTTGCCTGTAAGGAGCATTGAACATTGCATCAATTTTTGTTTGTATACATGTAGCATCATCACACATGGAAAGAGGAAGAACTCCAACTAGAAAATTTATCAGGTCCTTCGAAACTGCATCTTTTTTGAATGTAATAAAACCTCACTTCAGTACAGCTAGGTTGTTTCAAAATGCTGAGAAACTTTTAGAATGGCCTGTACTGAGTAGGAATGTATGCTGACTTACAGTAGAGGCAGAAAATAGCCATCTGGTCTGGCTCGGGGAGAGCAGGAAACAGCCAGGTCTGGGGCTAATTAAATCATTGCCACCAAAGAACTATGCAAAGCTACATACTTTGCTGTACTTCTGAGAAAAGGGGCAAAGGCAGTTTTTACCAGCTGTTTAAAACGCAGGAGGAATTTTGTCTCAGCTATGGTTCCTCACTAGCAGGTTCTTAAGCTGGTGCAACCATGCATCTCCTCCTACCCACGTTTAGTACCACTTGCTGCCCCGCTGCACTTCAACCCACAGAGCACCGCTTCGTAAAAGCTGGTTAAGAGGCAGCCGCTGTCGACCAAAATGTTCCTCATTTACAATACGCACCAAACCTTCCTGCATAATTGCCAACTTACAGAAGGAACATTTCAGTAATTTTTTTATTACTGTTCTGGTACTCTTTATCTGTACCTAGGCTCCCCATTCCATTAGTTTAATGGGTTTTTCAGAATTACTAAAAAGATTAAAAAAACCCAACATATCAAACAAAAGCACCAGGTTTTGCATCTTAAGAAATCCTACAATTTTAAGCATTTGTCTTGAAGTTTTTTCACAAAGATAACTAGAAGTTCACTATACATATAATTTTTTAATAAATATTAAGATCCATGGGATAACCAGAATTTCTATCTAACATTTGTAGGAGTAAATGTACCTATTTCTTCCATACAAAACAGTGGACTTTTTTTTTTGTAAATACCAATGAACAAATATGTAAACTCTTTCTTGTTAAGCACCAATGATATCTGAAAGACTTTGGTTCTCAGCTTCTTTGCTGATAATCGCATTCCTTGCTGTTGGCATATTTTGAATATCAAACGTATTACAGTAAGTAAGCTTTGATGTGAAAATTATCTCTGCTTATAGTAACTGTACAAAAACAATTTCTGAGAATATCGATTTACATGAACTAGTTTACTGCTAAGTTGGTCTAATCTAACAAAAGTACTTTTCTTAATAGAAAAGTACTTACAGGCTCTGTCTAACCAAGCTAGCTTTCAAAAACCTATCAAAAGAATGTAGACCTTTCAGAATTGACAAATTCTTGATCTTGTCAATTCTTAGTTCAAAAGGATTAAAACCCTGAGTTCCTAATTGCTCATGTCTGTAAAATGAAACATGGAATAATTAATGCACTCAATACTGAAAAAAAATGATAATGCAAAAAAGCTGGAATCATCATCACATCTCATCTCACAATAAAAATTTAATGGTCAATTCTAAGATTTCTAACTAGAAGTTGTTTATGTACAGTTGCTAGCAATGGAGTTGCCACGGCTAGGTAAGTTATTATTCATCAACTACATCTGCTCTTGCAATCCATACCAACTACAGACTCTTGGTATGAGCCACAATGCGAGCCAAGGCTACTTGCTCACTAGTGACATATTGCCCACGTCTTGTACATGTCTCCAACTAGCAGCCAACTCTGCTGCTGCACATATGAGAATTAAAAGCCAGTGTCCTACCTGCCAAACAAGCTGTCATGTACTCCGTAGACGGAACACACGCTAAGGTCTATTAGTCCTTTGGGTTTTGTGGCTCGTTTTTCACTTTCAAAATAAATAAGCTGGGCATCATTTCCCTCTAATATAAAGTACAAGTTTTTCCATCTCTTTCCTTTACCTGTAGAAGAGTCAAGCAAAAAAAGTTACGATACTGTTTAAAATAAAGTATAAACTTCATAAATGAAGATAACAAAAGAGGGCAGTAAAGTTTTTGTCAAATTGCAAACAGAAGAAAAATGTACAGGTAATCACACTTAAGTTATAATATCAGCACACATACTCAATTTTATGCAACATGTAGCTAAAACTAGACCCTCTTCACAGATGCATGTAGAGCTGCAAATGTTCTCTAAACATTTTCATGAATTTCAACAGGATTGAATAAGTGTGTATGAGCTGCCTGGACAGTGAGCTCCTGTCACTGTTAAGACTGTATCTACACAGTTTGCAAATAATGATGCCGTGGATCCCATTTATTACAGTTTTAATTAAGAAACAGACTCTTGACATGAGGAAGTTACTCCTAAACTCTGAACCATGTTTAACACATTGCATTACAGCATCTTAAAACAGCATGGCTGAAGAACAGAAATGGGATTATGTTACATGCAAAACTAAATCAGAACCATGCCCCAACAGAACTGTGTCTGAGAATCTGGCTGATTGTTTCGGAGAAAACATTCTCTGAACTACTATGGATTAGGAACTTTCTGCAACTAATTAATGCATAAGTCACTACCATTTAGAAAAAACCTTCAGCCTCAATTTTATGCTTTGATCATCATAAATCCACCATGGGCCTCAAATAAATGAATACTAGCACTGTTTTGAAAAGACAAGTCTAACATCCACTTACTATACTCTGCCTCCGAGATGCCACAGTGATTTTGTTGAATTTGTTCCATATGCAGCTGTGTGCATCTCTCGACACCTGCTCAGTACTCCAGTTTGCATATTTAAAGTATCTCATGATCTCTTTTACCTAAAGGTTTTCAATTCATTATTTGATACCTCACTCTACAACATCCCTCTACATCTTCTCTCAGAATCAGCCTTCTCCATGTAAGGGATGTATTCCTTCTTCTGTTCAGAGGGTCCACAGTTTGGGGTGGCTTGGAGTTTTTAATGTCTCTTTTATAGCTAGCTATGCTTAAAATCATACTTTCTTTCTGACTTTTGGTTGCTATCCAGATTACTGTCTGTAACTTATCCTTCTAGTTATGGTCTCTGTCATTGGCAGAAATTTTACTATTGATAGTTCTTCTGTTTCCATTAATGCCGATTTTTAAAAACTAGAAATGTAACATTGGGGAAGTGACTGGCTTCCTCAGAACTTCAAAGACTTGCTCAGTGTCAGCTCTTCAGGGTTACATTGAGATGAGTCAAGCGGTCATCTTTTAATGTACTTATTGTATGTTATGTTGACTGTATCAGTGTTAGAACCCTAAAAAAGTTGCTATACATCTTGTACAGCAGAATATACACTCCAGCTAATGTACATATTTATACTATTCTAGCTCTCTCTAACCTACTCTATCAGCTAGAATTTAATGAGTTCCCTATTCCTATTAATATAAACTTTATATTTTATGAAAATATATTTCATTTAGTAATTTTGAATACTACCTTTGACCAGGATGCCCAGTTTTTGTGCTGTGCTCTTATCTTTTTTCAGAAAACTGCCGATCAGCATTTTCACACTGCATGCAATTTTATGTATCATGTTGTTCTATTCATGTACTACTTAAGGAGACCTTTCATACTCTTCACGCACGTTCTAGAACCTCTTCCCCACTTCAGTTTTGTCCTTGCTAGTACCACTACTATACTAAATTCACTAAGTATGCATGTTCAGCTTGGAGAATAGAAGGCTGAGTGGTGACCTATCGCTGAGGGGTGACCTCATCACAGTCTACACCTTCAGAGCAGGAGGTTCTGATCTCTCTTGGGTGACCAGCAATAGGACATGAGGAAATGGAATGAAGCTGTGTCAGGGGAAGTTCAGGTTGGACATTAGGAAAGGGGTCTTCTCCAAGAAGGTGGTCGGTCCCTGGAACAGGCTCCCCAAGGAAGTGGTCACAGCACCAAGCCTGTCAGGGTTCAAGGAGCATCTGGACAACGCTCTTAGTTGTATGGTTTAGGTTTAGGTAGTCCTGTGAGGAGCAGGGAGTTGGACTTGATCATCCCTATGGGTCCCTTCCAACTTGAGATACTCTGTGATTCTATGAAGCATATCTGCATTTTTTTTTTAGAAAAAAAAATCACAGAAGTAAACATAACTCACTTTTTTTCAGAAGATAACCTTTTTTGACAATATTTTTATAAAAAGCATCCTTTGTTTTCCGACGAATTGTATTGTAGATTTCTTTTCCGTCCACTGTATCATTAAGCACTTGTTCTTGGTGCTGGTGAACATATAAGAAAAACATATTTTAAGCTAAGAAATCACCATTAAAAAATTGCATACTATGAAGCTGCAACCAGGATCATCTTACTGAATGCTACCAATTCACTACTATTGTTCTCTCATGCATTTTAATAAAGCAATATAATTTTTCATACAACACCCTTGCTAGAAATGTAATAAAACTATTTCCACATTTCCATAATTATGACAGAAGTTTTCAATAGACCAACTTCTACAAAGTAACATTGTGTCTTTCTCATATTAAATAAAAAGCAGCATCTTTCACTGTGATTTCTGTTAAATTTATGCAAGTCTTTAAAGATTAATCTAGCTTCTAACTCTCTTCTAACAAAGCTTTTGGAACTGAGTAATGATGGCTAAATTCTGAAGCAACAGGAATAGTGCAGATCACAATTAAAACCAACTCACTTGAAGTTTCACAGTCCCTCATTAATCTCATTAGAACTCACATGTCCTAATTGAGTAGAACTCAAGACAAGAGAAGAAAGTAGAAACAGAAAGCAGAAAAAGCATAAATTCATACAGAAAACTGAAGGATCTGGAATTGCAAGTAACAAATGAGAATGGCCAAAAGCCAAGCCAAGTTTGACCTTACCGAGTAAGCTAATCAGCAAAAGTTCTTTAGCCGTAAGAAAACATGAAAAGCAAGGCTATCAAGCGGTGAGAACAGAATTGAGATGAAAAGTGCATATGAACTTGCCCATAATAAACATTCTACTTATCTTCCTGCCCCTATATCTACAAGAATTATGATTTTGAACAACACGACAAAAGCAAGACGAAAAATACTTCGGCATTTTACCAACAGGAATCACAGGACCTACAGTGGAAGCAACATCCAGATGTTTACAAGCTCAAGATAATCTCCACAACCACACAAGAAACAGTGCACAAAACAGATCTAGTGACAAATATTTTTAAGTAAATTTCATATTAGACACAGGAAGTCAATCAGACTGACCCTGAAAGTATGCAAGACTTGGATTTCCACCACCCCCCCACCCCCACCCCCAAAAAAATCCCACATTAAATATTGTAGTATGTGGAAGGGACATAACACAAAGCTGAACATAAATTGCACCACTGACCACTAAATTTTTAAACAAAGTCACAAATATCTCTGAATAGGTTAAAAGAATCTGAATTAGTCTCACATGGAAAATTGTTCAGTGCAGAGAAGATTATTAATACAGGAACCGTAAGGTGCATATGCAAAAAGCTGAAATGAAGACAACTACTGCCATGATTCAAGAGAAACGATGGAGCATGAGGAAAGTTCAAGGAGCAGCCTCAGGATTCGTTATTTGCTTTTTGTTCCAATCATATTACCGAGCAGAAGTTAACAGCAGCAAACAACTGGGCAGCACTGATGTCACAACACAATTAGCAGTATAGGAAAGACTGGAATAACAAGGTGTAAGTCTACTAGTACATCATAAAAGTTACACCTGCTGGCACTTACCACTAGAAAACAAAATGAGAAACTTGAACAACTGAGTCGCTCACAGGAGGAGTGAGCTATGATATAACATGGCTATGAACCCGTACTGGGTCTGGCAGGGACGGAGTTAACTTTTGTCACTGCAGCCCCCATGGCACTGTGTTTTGGTTTTGTGACTAAAACAGTGTTGGTAACACACCAGTGTCTTGGCTGTTGCTGATCAGTGCTCACACAACCTCAAGACTTTCTTCATTTCACACACTGCCCCCCTCCTCAGCTGGGGTGGGCAAGATGCTGGGAGCAGACACAGCCCAGAGAGCTGATCAAAGGGATATTCCCTGCCATATAAAATCACGATCAGCAATAAAACTCTGTGTGTGGGCGGGGAGGAGGGTGTCTCCATGGATAACTACTGCTGAGAGTCCGGCTGGGCATCAGTCTGCTTGCAGGAGGTGGTGAGTGATTGCCTTTGCATCACACCCCCCACTCCTTCCTTTGCTTATTAAACTGTAGTTATCTCAAAACAGGAGTTTTTTTGCTTTTGCCCTCATCCTGCGGGAGAGGGGAGTGAGCAAGCAAAGATGGGGGGTCCTCAGGTGCTCTCCAGGGTCAACCCACCACAGAAAGTGACACCTATTCTAGGATATTTCTGTTAATTATTTTCCAGAGAGAAAGGGAATCACCCATGACATGGTACTCTACACTGTTCTGGTCCACCACATTCAAGAAAGGCGAGCTTGAACCAAAATTGGTGGCAGCCTGGCAACTATGAGAACATTACAAAAGGACAGGATCAGCTTTGGTATGCTTCGCTTAGTTAGCTAAGGCAGAATCCAAGAAATGTTCTCACATTAATATGACAGATCTCACAAAAGCGCATGAATTGACCATAACTCTATTTAGGAAGGAAATTAAGGACAAATTTCTAACCATCGGAACAGGAAAGTTACGGAACAATGAGGGAACAAAATACATGTATACTTTATAACTAGCTATAAGCTTCTGAAAAGCTAGATGATGTAGTGTGCTTATTACTGGTGGCATTTTAGGATGAACTTCTACTATGGGGCAAGAGTGCTCCAGAACAAGCCCTGCAATAATCCCTGAAGCTCTTCTGTGCAAACAGGTTTCCTTTGGCAGAATAAAAACCCCAGACACAGAAGACAGGAGGGCAGCAGCCTGGATCCCCCTAACATGGGACTAAGGCACAGCATGGTTGAGCCAAGGACCAGAGCCAGGGGCACACAGCAGAGGATGAACACCTCAGAGCACAGACAGAGCTTACCGTATTTTCTGTTGACTACAAGCCAACCTTTGGTAAGTGAATGCATTTGAGGATAAAACAAAAGAAACACACAAGCTGAAAAAATTAAAATTGGAGAGGACGCTGCTTAACTACCATTCGTATCTCTGCTGTAATTCAGTTCATAAATTGATTTGACGATGATTAGGTCTGTGTCTTCAACAACAAACGCTCAGAGACAAAATCTTACCTGCATTGGAACAGGATCTTTAAGGTAATATCCTTCAACAATCTGTTCTTTTCTATAGTGCTCAATGATGTCAGCAATACTGTTCCAGTAAGAAAAAGAGGATTCAAATGTTAAACAGGTTAGAGAATTTGCTTTTCTATACAACCACAGAAAACTTTCTCACAAAGTTTTAATAAAATCAAGTGTTAAACATCATAATCTCATTTGCAGCAATGAGAATTTACTAACATATTGAAGTCAAGAAAGTTCACAAAACTGTATTCAGAATGTATTAATTCTAAACTCTGCAAAATATTTTAATTAGTTGCTTAAAATGCCAACCAAGGACACTGCTTTTTCCACATTCAAGTAGCACATGTGCATTACCAGCTCTCCAACCAGGCTGAAAATTGCTATTTCATTGGCAATAATTTTCAAAGTCCTAGAGTAACTAGGGAAGGGGAATGGGAGATAGCACGATGTGGAGCAATTTCCTTCTAGGAGGAGAGGAATAGAAAACAGAAAAGGTTTGTATCAGAGCTTATACAGATTATACTTGGAAACCACTGAGCTATACTGTTACATTAAATACTCAATCACTAGCACTCCTCTACAGGGAAGCATTCATTCTAATCACCAGATTCAGATTACATTTGCGTTTGGAAGGCTTAGGAGCAAAGTAGTGACAGATACAAGCTGAAATTCAAGGCGCTGGAGTTGCTCTAACTTATTTTTGCAGTTACGGAAATTTACACTGTAATAAAGAATAGCAAAATGAACATTATTAAGTAGAAATGAATCACTCGTACACAAAATATCAACCTAAAAAAGAGAACTAAATAGTTAAGTAGAAAATAAAAATATACTGCATGTGTCTTCTCACTTCATGCATGCTTAGCAGTGTGTGCAGAGATAATCAACGTGGCACATAGCAATGAATCTTCAACCTGTTACAATGGGATACAGTTGTGTCCAACACAGGAACAGTATCTGATGCTGTAAAAATAATCTCAAAAACATTTAAATAAACCTATAGCAAGACATCTTTGTTCACTTTTCTCCCTCCCATTCTAAAGCTATGAACTACTGCATACTTAATACAATAATTAATCTTGCCACAAATACATTTGTTTTTCAAGTATGTAGAATGACATGAATTTCTCATTCTGTATTACTGAAATCAAATAATTTATTTCAATTTATAATGAGATGCAATCTGGATATGCCACTTTCTGCATAAAAATTTAAACTTTGCCATACTACAGAAAAGAATGACTCAGTCATTATATTTTGCATGTGGAATAGTTACTGTCAACATCTTGTAATAAGTAAAACAGCATTATATAATTTTTTGTCACCCATCAAATCAAGAATACCTTGCCTGTCAATGCCTCCTCTCCTTCCTTGGCTAAAAATGCCAGCTGGAGTTCCTCAATAGAAGGAGCAGGTGCCTAATTTCTTCCAATTGTGTAGAGCAGGCTGAAGAATACGCTCAGTTGTATCTGAAAACTCCTTTCGTAGTTAGAGTACCATACAGAATGGGACTCTATGCCTTGATGGAGCGACTAAGGGCTTGGCTCTGCAGCCCTCTCCTCCCTCAAATGAAGGTGGATTCAGATGGCCACCTTTATATTGCCTTACGACTATGACAGCTCACATGCCTGAACAAACCAAACACTGCAAACGGAGATAGCAGGTATCTCCAGACAAGTACACTACAGAATGTGAATCTGCAAGTGATCAGCATTATCTAACATGTAAAACGTAAAGCATGAAATCAGACAGACAACAAAACTTATCTAGAGGACCGGAAAATGAATCATGAAGCTTTCTTCAATGTCTGACAGCAACAACAATCCTACTTACGCAAAACTCATCAAGGTAAGTACAAATAAACATAGATTTGGAGGAAAAAAAAAAACCAAAACAAACACCAAAAAAGTTAAACTTGGTTTTATATATAGAAATAAAGATGGATCTCAATACTACATTACAGTTACTTCAGTAATTGTGAACTGCTCAGCATAAGGCTTGTTAGGTTCCCCAGGTCTCAGCTACTTGGATGATTTTAAAAGTATCTCACCATCACAAGCAGTATAGTTTTTTTTTAATACTTGGAATGAACTGAGAATTATTCCAACAACTGATATTTCAAATAACAAAGAATTCAGAAACCAGAACTAAGCAACACTATTCTATACACTGTTAAATTATGAAGACAAAGAATTAATGCTAAAGCAGTATTGTTCAGCCTATCACAATACAGGTTAATCTACCAGTTGAAACATAATTATCTTCCAATTGTCTAACTTTTCAAGTTGTGCTGTCTTTCAAATTCAAGATAACTCGAAAGCTTTTTCACTCTACAAACCATTGGTCCAATGTTATCTTCTTTGATTTAGAATCACTAGAAACAAAGACCACCACCTAATTTTACAGGTTTTTTGGAATGCTACCTGTTATGTAGGTTGAATTTTGGAAAGAAGGCAGATAGAAAAAAAGGAGAAATGGCCTGGTATGGTTTTCCAGCCACACGTTCAAAAATCAGAACTGAAACAGGAATAAATGCCATCTTATATGAAAACCACTGTGAAACACACATGGAAGTTATAAACAGAGTGGGTGAGCGTAGAAAGCAGTTCTGAAGACCACCTAGGCTGGGTCCTCAGCTCAAAGCAGGGTCAGCGATGGCAGGTTGCTCTGGCCCTTGTTCAGTCACATCCTGAGCACCTCCAAGGAAGGAGACTCCACACCTTTCTGGGTAACTTGTTCTAGTGTTCGATCACCTTTGTAGTAAAAGCCATACACCACTAATTGCATATCTTTGGATTGAGATCTCATGACACAGTTACTAAAATCACAACCGTACACAGTCTGCCTGGGATGGAGTTGATTTTCTTCCTAGCAGCCCATGTGGTGCCGCATTTTAGATATGTGGCCAATGAAATGCTGATAGCACACCAGTGTTTTGACTACTGCTGAGACATCCTTGCAGTGTTGAGCCTTTCCTTTTTCCCTGGCCTGCTGCCCAGCACTCATCCCACAAGTAGGACAGGGGTGGGCAGGGATCCGGGAGCAGACACAGCAGGACGGCTGGCCTGAGCCAGCCAAAGGGACATTCCCTGCCAGATAGTGTCATGCTCAGCAGTAAACACTCATGAAAAGGAGGAGGAAGAGGGGGGACATTAAAACACCTGTGGAGGGGTGATGCCAGTCTGCAGCCGAACACCCTGCAGTGCTTGCTCATTCCCTGCCCTCCGGCCAGGAGAGAAAACAGGAAAAGCAAATGCGACAAAACTCATGGTCAAGATAAAGACAGTTTAATAAGTGAAGGGAGCGGGGAGGATGCCAGTGATGTAAAAGCAATCACTCACCACCTCTCACAAGCAGACTGATGCTCACATAGTCTAAGCAACACCCACCTTAGAAGACAAAACATCCCCTCCAGTTTTTACTGATGTATCTCTTTGTGTCTCTGGAAAACAGTGAAAGTCTCACCATTGAGCTATCACTGCTCAGCAGGAGCCAAAACACTGGTGTTACCAACACTGTTTCAGTCACAAATCCAAATCATGGCGCTATACTGTCTGCTGTACAGAAAATTAACTTCACCCCAATCAAGACTTGGTACAACCACCAAGAAACGGCTTTGCTAATTTTTCCATGAAAACATAGAAAGATGACTAATGGAGTAATCTGTTATCCACAGAATAAACAGAAAAATCCACAAAAGTTAAAGGCTTTCCTAAAGTCTATGGGAAAATACTCCTTTGTTACACAGTCAACATAAATCCCACAATAGGTATGCAATATAGGTGCTATATATTGTGACCTTCACGTGGACAGATGAAAGGCTGCAGGCCGGCTGTTCTGCAGAGATGATACCAGAGAATGAAATAATGAAAGCAGATCTCCATATAACAGACTGCAAACACAGCCCATCGGTCATACTTATCAACAGAAATTTTAACCAATTTACATACAGACTGGTGCGATCACATACAAAAGGAACAGGCTGGTGGAAAAAAATAAGTCTTCCTGTGCAGCACGGACTATGAGGTTCCTGAGATGTACCCAGGACCTCCTTCCCTATGATCACCTGCAGTAGCTCCTTCTGGAATACAAGCAGACACACTGTTGCTTATATAGGTTATCGTGGTTCCAGTCCCACAACTGAATATTCAAAATATCTAAGTAATAAACCAAACTTCTTTCATTTTGTGTTTCCTTACTATTATTTCTCTTTTTACTTTTGTATGGAGAATCTTGGTCTATAATTTATTGAGACTATAACTGTAATCGATACTCTGCAGGCAAAGAGCAGATTGCTTTCATTTTATCTTTTACCCCAATTACAATCACAGAAACTTCAAGAGAATATTAAAAATACTCTTCTATGAAGGACCATTTTGTAAAGATCTAGTCTAATACTAGTATCAGATTTCAAAGGAGATACCTTGAGAGCATTTACCGAAACAGCTTAATATAAAAAAAGCTTAGAGTTAATGGAAACTGTTGAATAGATGCATTAAAACAAGAAGCAGCACTCCAAGGTGAAAACTTCAGATTTAAGACGACAAACACTACGTTTTTAGATATTCCACTGCGACAGAACTCTCTGCACCAAGAAATACTTATAAATACTTTCATTATCTTGCATAAATTCATGCTTTGTATCTCTCTGTTCTGGATTCAGTGCCTTGTTTGTTGTTTTTAAGACACTTTCCGTTATTCCACACAACAAAAACGCATTAGTCTTCACATGTTTAAAGATTTATTTCTTACAGTGTCCCCATTAAATAAACTAATACAGGAATTAAAAAGCCCACAAGGTTATTCCCTCTTTCCTGTTTCTTAGTTAGTGTCCTCTGCAGTAGATCTTACATTACAGAATTTGGGCAGTTACCATCATAACTTTGCGGCATTTTTACCTTGCATTGCGTACTTGAACCTCCAGGAAGTTTGACAATTTGTAGCACATACTAAAATTGGACTGAATGTGAGCCTAGGAATATACTAGTAATTCTCCAAAACATGCAACAAAAATGAAGCTTTTTAAAGCTACTCATATTTCCTTTCACACTGAGGAAGTTCTCTTCAAAGTAGGTACCAAAATATTAAAAACAGTTTAAAAGCATTTTGTCATAACTTAGTGCTGCTTAACTTCACAATCTTTTTTTCCATTCAAAGAATCTTTTTCAGATAAATCTAATTTATATACATGCTTCAGGTGAATCCAGCACTGTATTCTAAAGTAATCTAAAGGAATAACTTAACACAGTAACTTTCTGAAGGTAATACCATTTAATGCTGCAAAACCATTTGGGACTAATAAGAGTTCAACTAATTGAGACTAAAAAGACTTCCACTAATTTGCTAGTTTGTTTGACGTCACCTACAGTGGGGGCTCCAAGCCTCTCATCCTCCTTGTAAGCCACTTAACTAGAGAATGGGCAAAAGAGCATTTACCTTCACGAAAGGCTGACACAGCAGCTAGCCTGGTTTTCAATGAGGATGTCTGGAGGCCAGACTGATTAATGTAGAAGGTATTCAAGCAGCCTGGGTGTGGGATATGCATAGGTTCATAAGGTTCCCATGGTTTAGCCTCACACCATCGTCCGTTTGAAGTCATATGAAAAAGTCCACTGAACTTCTTAGTTAGGAGACCTTGACATTTTGTCAGCCACACCAGCTGCTGGATCTCTAACCACTCAGAAGCCAAGCTGGAAGTGAGAGAAATTCTGTATTGGGATGAAGAATGCCCTGGTTCTAGGTGAGCAAGTCTGGAAAAGTGCTGATTTTATGAGGCAGGCAACTGCCTCTGTTAAAATGAAGGAGGCAAGTTTTCATTACTGAGAAGTCTTGCATCTACGACAACTCTAAAGACAGTATTATCAAGCTGCACTGATAGCTTCTCCCACAAAAGGGGGAAACTTAATTCCTGTTATTTCTTTATCTTCTTGTACAAATTACGATTTTTTTGTACCAATGGGAAAATAAACACATCTCAAGTTTGCTCACTCTAAAGGAAGTGATCTGTACTTCTGACCCAACTATCACACACATATTACAATGGAATTTAATCAGTTTTTCCAATAATGAAGGTTTTTTTCCCTGTTCCTGTAAATATCCATTTGTATTATTCGAAAATCCTATTGAATGTCTCAGATCAAATCAACATTTTCCCTTTTCAAATAGACAAGAATACAAATAGTAGCTTCCAAGACAACACAGCATTGTCTTAATTACAGATCCACATATGATCCATACAATCCACAAGCTTTTGGAAGAGAAAGAAGTGTGTGAAGAAACTGGTTTGCAGAAGAAGGACAACACTTCAAAAGAAACAAGCTACGCTTAGCCTTCTGTAAGGTTTAAGAACTTTCTCAGTTACAAATAACTACTAAGAAAGCTAAGTAAAATGGTTAGCATACTATTAAGAAAACTACAGCCTTATAGCAGTAAGTAATTGTCAGGAGCAAGTGATACAAATTCTTTACACAAATATAAAATACGCACAATTCCTTTTACCATTAAAACTTACCTATTATAGTATCTGCCTCCCATCATAAACTGATTGTTTGATGTTGGGCATATTTTAAAACGCTGGATATTTTCACTGGTCCGAAAATAAAGTGAATAATCACCAGGTGTATTATCTGAAGGCCTCACAAGAAAACTGCACACCTGACCAACTGAAAAGATACCATAAAAGTGTTAATTTTCTCAGTGTTATATTTGAGCCCTTATCACATCTTCTTCCTCATAAATTAGCAAGAATTGCACACTTGAAGAAATGCAAAGTCTATAAAGTAAGTTCCAACAGTCACCTCCAACTAGATGAACTAGTTCTAAACTGCCAAAATGAATGCAAAATGGTTTAGCTGTAGCTGGCAACCTAGCTACATCGTTATTACTTCTTTACAAGAGCTTACAAAAGATAGTTTGACAACATGTTTTCAAAAATTGAGATTAGAACAGAAATTGTTTAAATATGCTATTTAAAATATGGGTCACAAATCCTGATGCTTTCATTTAAAGAAGTATTTGCTCTATGAAAAGGCTAAAAAAGTGTGTAACATGTTTTCCTTTAGGTATATAAAAGCCTATTCTCCACAGCATTTTGATGAAGACATCAATAAATGAAATAATTTATTACATATTTATTAACTGTACTTCAGAACATACTCAATACTCATAGCCGCAATAGTTCTCTTCCAAGGTAGTATTCTACCGAGGTAACAACCACAGGGGCTGGTCAGACTAAGACACTCATATATGTTCACACATAAGAAGAAGTTTTGCCACAGTTTAATACGAATCGGATCACTTTGTGTCATTTCACTACCACTGTATTTCAATCAGAAATACAAGTACCTGTCATCAGCAAATTGTAAGCCTCTTGTTTGGAGATCTTCCCATGGAACCATCTTAACAAAGATGAAGAGAAAAATTAGAAAGCAAGACTACCAGCTCTCTTTTTTGGCTGTGGTGACATCCAAGGCTCTGGCACCTATGAATTGATCTTTATTTAAAAAGACCTAATACATATAGATGAGACAATGAATGATTATGCTACTTAACGATTCTGTTCTAACAACAGCATGAAAAAACTAACATGAACTGGTACATAAATAATTTTAGTAAAAATGTCCAGCACTTGGAGTTGACATTCAAATCCAACTCCCATTAGAGATGAAAATGAATCGTCTAAATGGTAGATAATTTGATAGGCATTATTTGAAGTCAGTCTCATAGAGCAATTTACTTGAATCAAGAAACCCAAAGCTCAAGCAAGGAGGTTAAACACTGTACAGAAAAACAGAATTTTGCCAGAAGCTGCGGAAATAAAACCTAGCTTTGTTAGGCTATTGAATACAAACTGCTCTGATCTCACACCTAGTACCTTCCCAGAGTACCAGTGTCAGAGCAGCGTCCTAAAGAAGTTCAGCAGCCTCTGTCCAGTCTCAGCCTGATACTTAGAACCATACAGAACAGCTTGACATGGTACAACTTAATAGCTTATTCTGTCCTTCAATGAAAAGCTAAAAATATGGCCTTTTTATGTATCAAACAAGAGCCCCCGTTCTAATTTTCTTTCTATACTAACTTTAGAGAATAATTTCTGGCTACCGGAGTGTTTGAAGGAATCACTGTCTCCCCAGGACTCCTCTGAGTGGCACAAATAACTGTAGACGAACAATATCAAAGATCCAAGCATCTGTTATGAACTACTTTACAAATAAATAAATAAAAACCACAACATTTGAAGGCCTCTCTACAGCCAAATTGACTAGCAGAACACTAGCAAACAGTAAACAAAAAACAAATACACCAGCGATTTTCTTTCTCCTGTTAAGGTAACAAAAAATGCCTCTTCTGCCATCAGCCTCTTGCAAACTGGGCAACAGAGAAAAAGCAGCAGGTGCAAATATGGCAAGCAGATGGAGGACAGATGAAATAATCAAGCCACTAGAAATTTTTTGGAACTTTCTTATGCCACTCATCATTACTACTGAAAATAATCTATCAACAGCCTGACATATCAATAAATTGTTGATTCTAAATTGTAGTCAATCTTTAAAAAAAAAATCAAAGTATTTAAGCAAATAGAAGAAATCTGAGAGCCCTCCAGCTTTCTCTTTGAAATTTAACAGAGACAAGCTGTAACTATCACACTATCATTTTTCTAATCGTACTTTGCTCTCTCTGCAGCATTTAGCGTTGTGCAGATCAGAAAAAAGGTTACCTCCGAGGCAAACACGACGTTCAAGAAATACTCTATTGTGCATATTTTGGCTGAAAGTGATCATACAGGGTCTCATCTAGGGTTTTAACACTGCAAAACCCATTAGCAACAGGTATACTTGTTACAGGATTCTTTCATGTTAATTATCCATGCATTTTCAGCAGCTAGTATAGAAAAAAAGTCTTGAGATGAAAAATTAAGTATCTTTGTTCACCTTCCCAAAAGTTGGGAAATATCACAGCTGAAGCTCACAAACAGTTATGATTGCTTTTAGTAACAAAACAAAAATCCTTACATTTTGCCTTCATGTGGATCTTCTTCTCTTCCCTAATGAGAAAATTAACATATTAAGTGCATGTCAACAATACAGCTCAGTTTTTAAAAAAAAAAACAAAACAAACAACTTCATAGGTTAAGACTTTCTGCAGCATTAAGAAGTCTAAGACATTTTTGAATTAACGGGCTCATTGCAGTTCCATGAAAAAAATTTTCCTCTTCATTCACTAAGTGGAAATTCAGCCAAAATATGTTATTTCAGAGGATTGCTCCTGTCATGTTTCAAGTCCTGCTTTAGAGGTGGTAACTTTTTTAAATCTCAGCTTTCCTAAGGTTAACTTAATCACTGATACATCAGTCTGCAGTTCAAATCTAGTACTGCCACTTCAATTTAGCCATTCACATCCTGACACAGATCTGTGAAAAGCATCTGCAGGTAACACTGCTGTTAGCAAAACACATGCACTATGCAGGAAAATATTATCAAAAATATTTGATAATATTTGACTCCAAAGCAATGGTGAGCTTATTTTTTTTTTTTTTGCCTTCCGAAGTATGTTAAACCATCTGTTCCCCTACAGTAATTGAATTATCTGCAGGTCACCTGGCTAGCTTCTTGAGCTCACACAAGCCCTTCTAGGTATAATTAACGCATCAATAGATTTTTAACCCACACTTCAACCTTAAAAAAAGATAAAGACCTACCACAATGTGAAATTACATTCTGTACAGTTTGTGAACGTTTCATGGCAAATAAAAATAAAAATATGCAATTGAGTAGCAGATTCTTTACCAGGACAGTCAAGTGCAGGAAACTGCCTAGTAAACATACAGTACCATTCATTAGTACTTCTCTTTGCACAACACGCAAATAAGCACTTTTTTGATACTGAATTATGCTTAAAAGTTTGTTACACTATTTTAAAACAAGCAGCTCCAATTACTAGGTCTAGAAAAGTACATAACTAGGAAACAGGCAATTAAATGTCACTAGTTTTGGTTTATTTCAATATTGTTTTACCAAAAAATCTCATTAATTTAAGAAATTTGAATATAAAAATGACTTACCACTTCTTCTACCAGGTCTTCTACAATAAGACCTTGCTCATCTGTCCGTAGGTTTGTAACCCACATCCAGCCATCTTCCAATTCGTTATGGACAATAAACATGTCTCCTTTAAGGAAACTGAAGAGGGTTACAGCAAGATTTAGATCAGAGATACAATCGTAATATGAAGTTTAATGAACACAATGAAATCTTGAGTATAATTTCCACAAAATATTTGAGAAAACCTGTTCACAAAAAAAGCATGAACTGATGCTCCAAGCACATCACATGTATTCTTCCTCACCGTTAAGTGGCTACTATATATGAGTATTTATACTGCTGATTTACGTTTACTATCTCATACATACTTCAGTTCTGTCAACATCAAAGTGTGTGGAGGAAGTATAAAACAAAAATAACACCACAGAAATAACAAAAGTTAGTAATTTTGTTCTTTTGTCAAGAGAGATTGAATACTAAACAAAAATAAAATAACCAGAGATACCCTTAATGGTCTATTAGAAAATAACATTCTTTTCATCAAAAATTAATCTTGTGCAATAGAAGCCTGTGGAATATCTATTCTTTATGTTCTCACATATGAAGACGAGCGCTACAAAGACAGTACAGAACAGTTAGAGAAGCCATGCAATTAGCTACAAGAAAATCATAAATAAGAAACATTAACATGACTAAGGGAGTTTCATTTCTGGAACGTTAGTGTAAATTATTCCTTAAGTGTCATCCCAAACTTGGGTCACATGAAAACCTTTCACTGTAGCACAGTGAGACTTCTCAATCAAGTTTGATGATACATCAGGGTTCAGGAAATAGCAATAAAGTATTGAAACTCATTAAATACTATCTCAGTCGAAAATTATATAGCAAATTTCTATGGCATTTCTCTCATCTGAAGTAGGCTAACAGAAACGGCATTAACTCAAGCACAAAGAAACAGCAAGAATTAAAGAGCAAAAAATAACAAACAACTACTGTAAACTCAGAGTAAATTCAGCTGCTAATGAACCTGAACCCTAAGAATGGCTGACAGAAAGAACATCCTCTGCGTAACTATACAATAAGTAACTGTGTGGAACACAGGCCGAAATTAACCCTGCAATACTTCAAACTTTATAAATAATAACTATGATATTAAAATGTAAAGTCAAGATTCTCTGAAATGCATGAAGTCTTTCAAGAGCATATTACTTTGACCTAGAACAAACTGAGAACTTTGGTCCCAGCTAAGCCACAAACAGAACTCTTTCAGCCATGTGGATCTCAAAACCCAAGCACAGAACATTGTATTTTAGCTGAATCCTAAATGAGGGAGAAAAGGTATAGTTTTCTACAATTTTTGTTATGATAGCAAAGTAATAAAATGCTTTTTCCTCTGAAGTTGGTCGGTGCAGTAAGGTACTTAATGGACTCAATCTATCATTTTATTCTTACACATAGCAGGTAGCCTTACTTGCAATACGCAATTAGAGAGTCCCTTCCTGTCTTATGCCCTTCTCATCTGCTGAGAAAAACATCATCTCAAACACAAATATCCTCACAGCATTCTTTAAAGAGGTCAGATAGGACTGGACTGTGAACCTTGGGATAAATTTCCATATTCTTTCTCTATATCTTAGGCTAATACTTCCAAACCTAAGCCAATTCCCAGTTCAATTGGTGTGTTAAAACAACTTACAAAACCAAGACTGTCTCATTAGAAAGATTAGAAATCACTACAAATCTCTTTCAAATCCTCCTACTTTTCCATCTGAAAAAAAATAATAATTCTGACATCTCAACAAAGCAGCATCAATTCCAAGTAACCAGCACATGCTCTTCTATTGGATATGGGACTGTTAGGTTTTTTCCTTTCCACGTAGCATCTCGTAAAAATGCAAGAAAGGTGGGGACAGTCCCTAAGAAATTATTGAGGTACCAACGTTAGAAAGGAAGCAAGTTAACAGAAAAGTATGTGAACATGAGATAGGCCTGTAATTCCGTAATTTTTTTAAGATCTTAAAATTATGGGAGATTACACATTTTAAAGTATCATTTGTTCAATACAGACTCTTTCCAAAAGGAGAGAGGTATGAGAAGGGAATGGAGAATCATTCTTGCTCCATTTAATGAATAGAGAAGTGAAGAGAGGTTAGAAAAAAGTCACCAGGTTTCTAAGCACAGGTAAGAAAATGAATACTAGAACATTAAAGGCAAAACTTTTTCAGCATTGCTCCTTTTTTCTTACTTCAAAGAAGGCATTAAATACTCTGCTCTTCCATTTATGAGTAGTCAATGCTCACATTCTCTTTCTAGTGGTCAGAAATGGTTTGGCTTGAACTATTTATCTGCTATTAGCTACGTGGCAGTTCGGGAAAAATGCCTAGCTCATTTCTTTCACACACTCACATGGGGCATTTCTGCACAGAATTATTTTATACACAAATTTACCCTCTTGGAGAAAAATGTAGGGCTTTATAAAACATACTTCAAAACTATAACATTACTAATTTTACTTCTGTAAATCTAATTTCCTTTGTAACTTCTCTTACAATTAATACAAACAAACACACCAAGAATAAAAAGTCTTGTTGCTATTTCCAACACAAACAGCGAAGCATCATCCTTTAACCTGACTGTTTTAAGATATAACTGGATAGTATTTTCACATGAACACATACTTAAATAATTTATAAATACTCTTGAGAATTTCACAACTACTACTATTATTAAAACATACCTTATTTCATCAGTTTCTGGCACTTTGGTGTAAGGTAGAATTGCTCGAACTCTCCTTCTGTCCTCCACAGGCTACAATTTAAGAGAAGAGAGAAAACAATACTTTTTCTCCTCTTTCTAGTGTAGAATCCTTCTCCCCGGCATTACGCTATTTGGAAGCAAAGGACTGGTAACAGCCACTTATATCCCCCTTGCCAGGTTTAAATTTTCAAAGCTCGAAACCACTGAGAGCCAGAAAAGCATAATTCATAGAGCTAGCTATGAGAGCTCTCATTTTGTTTTTCTTCTAGCATGACAGATCATGTATTTCTATCATCTTCAGAATTAACTACCAGTAAGATAATTCTCATAGAAGTATACTTCTAAATTTTCTTCCACTTAGTGTGGAAATTTCTAGAAGTTCAACATTCAGAAACATCTTTATAAAGTTTTGGGTTTTGTTGGGGTTTTTTTTGTTTGGGTTGTGGGCTATTTTTTGGGGGGAGGGGGCACTATGCAGTTGGTTTTTTTTTTTTTCTTTTTAATTACTTATATTAAGGATGGGCATGTGAAAGAAACACCATTTTCAGAAACCTTGGTTATTTCCAGGATGCATATTTTGAAACCATTGTTAAAGACAAAATATCACAAATCAGTAGAGGTTACAGTACAATGGTGCTCTTTACTAGGCAAGAACTGCACATTTTCTTCTTTATCTCTGTTTACTTACGATGCTACTACTACATTTGGAGGTAACTGCAATGCCTGACGTAGCTTTCTCACTACACGCTTTCATTAAATAGCTGCTTTTTTAAAAAAATCATTACTTTCTATCAGTAAGAACGCACTTTTATATTCCTTATACTTCAACGTACGCTGAGCCTACGCAGAACTACAGAAAATTTTCTACAGTGCTTTTTTCCAAAAAAAACTATGCATGGCGATTAAAGTTACTAACATGTAAGTAAATGACGCTTAAAAATTTTACTACTTGCCTCTGGAGGTGCTACCGGAAATAAGAGCTTTTCCCCTTTCAGCAAACAGGACACGTGACTGTAATAACCGATTAGGTCCGAAAGTGAAGCAAAACGACGACCACCAATGTAATAGTCTCCACACATGGCAATAATCCTGTTAATATTAAAAGAAAAAAAAAAAACAAGTTTGACTTAAAACAACGTTTTGCTACCAATTTTTTTAATTTTTAAGAAAAAGGAAATTGTGATAGCTTAATTTTTAAACCAGTGTCTACGTTCAGCAAAATGCAGTATTACAAGGTTTCTATAAACATCAAGTAAATATTAGGTAATTAATATTTCATCAAAAATTGTGTATGTATATAGCATGATACACCAGTATTCTAAGGCTAAAGGAAGTGTTGATTCACAAAAAAAAGCCAGTACATTTGTTGGAACTAATGAAATTAAACAGAAAAATGTAATTGTTAGTGTCATGGAAGACTGAAAAAATGCACTAGTAGACAACAGCATTATTACTTGTATAATGCAGGACATAAACCTTTTATGCCAGGCTTATATAAATTTAACAAAGTATTAAAATATTTTAACAACAAATAACTGCAGTTGATTATACAATGCAGAAAACATATACCTTCAAAAACTACTCACTTTCTTACAGTTAGTTTAGCATCCATAATAAAAATTGAGGAATTACTTTGGAATGATCAAAGTATCTCTTTATACTCAATTTCAAAATTTGCTAACTAATGGCAAAAAAGCTTACAAAACCATTTCAGTAGTTTAACACAACAAAGAATTCTTACAAAACTGTTCATTTTATTCTTTAAGGGTTGTGTTTTTCTGAAAGTACAGAGATTCATTGTTGTATCAAAAATGGGAATTACCATGTCTGTTCACATTGCTAGTCAGTACAAATTCTAAAAGCAGTCTGGAATTATTTACTTCGATAAAAGAGCTAACAGCATTTAAAATATCCCTGTTACACTCAAGAGTCATTTGGAAAAGTGAAGGAGGACTTAATTTGAAAAAACTTTAATATTTTTGAGCAGACAATCCAAAGAAATTATGACATTATGTAAATCTGTGGCATCAAGCAGATCTGAATTTTTCCAGCAACGCTGAGTAGCAGCTTACTTTAATGCTTACAACAGTGTAAGAAATTGAGAAACAATTTTTTACCAAGCTAAGCAAATTTTGCTGTCAAAAAAAAAAAAATTAAAATCTAAAAGCTCGTGTTAATTGTCTGTCCAGTTTCCCAAAGAGAGAGAAATGATCCTAAGATTATTTCAAAATAAATTACAGTACCAAGAATAAACATACTTGAATCTCCTTAGTGTTCTACTTCATATTTGACCTCTTCACAAAGCTTGTGAACAAATCAAAAGCAAAAGGGGGAAAAAAAACCCAAACATTTGATTACCAAGAAATTTATCCTTCATCCCAAATGAGTACACTATTTAATGGTCTCTTCCATTTTTACTCTTCCTCAGCAGGTCAGTATTCCAATACATTCCTGCACAAAAATTTTCCTTCTCAGTTCAGTTCTTTGAACTAAATTATTTCTCCCAAACAGGGATGTAACATGTATACAAAGATGAATCTTCAGAGATGAAATCTAAAGTTTTTAAGCATATAGCACTGCAAGGGAAGTCAGAAAATAATATAACTTTAAGGACATAGGCTAGATCTTTTTGGCATATTTTCTGTAAGATTACTTGGTAAATTATTCAATAGAAACTAGGTTCAAAATGAAATTTACTGTTTCAGATTATTATTTCATCCAGCTTAAATGAAACCTTTCTTCTGAACACTGAGCTAGCAAACACAGAAAGACTCTGTAATCACAGAAAATTCTGAAAGACGAGATTAAAAGATAAATATTTTCCTTCGAACTATTTCGCATCACTCTGACTCACCAAAAAAGGGTAACACTTCAGTGAAAAAAGAGTGTTTTGACAGATTCACATGCTATAAATTAATTATATGCTGCATAAGCATATATGTCTGTATGCAACTTTCGTGAGGCACCAAAAGAATTAAAAGAGTTTAAGAAACTTTCATCTAAAATGTTGTGATTTCAGTTGCACAGAAATCTAAGAAAGGTTTAACATGAAAAATAACATTTTTACGAAACAAAATATGAGGGACATTTTTTAGCAATGGAAGTTTCACCCATTCCTGATAGGCTGCAATCGACAAAGATCAAGCTTTGGTGGAAATGGAACTTCTACCCTGTGGGACATAGGAGATTCATCCCTAGATTTGCCTGAAATCACTTTAAGGCTGCCATTCTTGAGATTGACACTATTCTTCAGTGTAACACTTGCTTATTTAATACCAAACAAAAACACACACTTGGCAGTCAATGAATGAAACTGAAAACCCGTCCAATCTCTGAAGAACAGTATTAACTAACAAATTAATTCCCTTTGGATATTTATCTTTGTGTGTTTTATGGATCTCAGAACGAAAGATTCTCTAAGGTTTGAAAATATCATTAAGGACCCCTTCCTTAGGGAACTGGAAATCATTAGATTGATTTCTACCTGGGATGCCAGAAACACTTTTATGGTGGGCATGAACCAATAGACAATTGCCTTATACCGGCTTCAAAAGGAGAAGTTATTAAAAATAATCCAGGACTAAAACAGCACCAGAAAGCAGGTATTAGCATAGTTTACTTTTCTGCTACTGCTTCACGGTAACCAGTTCCCAAACGAGTACCAGTATAGCTGAGAAGCTGAAATTGATAGCTCAGATGGCAAGATGTGAACAAGAGATACTATTTGTCTGCTATATTGTCTGCACTTAAGAGAATTACGCCTTCATGTCAATGGCAGATCAGGACCTCTGAAGCATACTTTGTCACACAGCAGATGCAACCAAAAACTCCCAACATTTGCAAACCATGCACACAGTGCTCAAATGTTGGTATTCTGGTTAATTCCCACTTTCAGAAGTTGAAAAATTTGCTTTGAACTTGTTTGCTGCTATCAAGACAACTGATAAAGATTTCTTTTACTTGTGGAGAAACATTTGCTTTGCTATTTCATACAGATGAACATTACACTGCAGCACTCCACTTGCTGACTAACCTTCAAGCTCTTCTCAGAATACACCTCATTTACACTTAAGAATAAATGAATTTACTAATCTACACATCTTAGACATGGTAAAATAATCCTAGTTACAACTTTGGACTAAGAGATACTTGTGTTTAGAACAATTAATTCTAACACATACTAAAAGCTGTTTCTAGTAAACCTTTGGATTATTAAATACATAATCTCTTTGTTTCTTCTTGTTTTTTGGGTTTTGCAGGGTGGTTCCCTCAAAATTAAGGAAGCAACCACATGTGCGAGCACTTTAAGTATGTCCTGTGAGCTACAATGGCTACTACAGAACAGACCCAAAACAATTTCCTTCACTGACTACTGAAACCTGCATGTTGCTTTAAGTCTGTTCACAACCGCTTTAGGCAAGTTTATCTATCCAGATATTGTTGGTTTCCTCACATTTTTGTTCTTTAGCCTATAAAGCAATTTTTAAGCAGCATATTTTAAAACAATTAAACACAAGTAAAAAGCTGTACCATGGAAGAATTAAGAGTCAAAAATATTCCATTACAATACAATGATTGTTTTCTGTTTGTACTCTATTGTGCTCTAAAACCAAAAATAACCAGATTACAGTATTTTGAAATAAAACATTTAATTCTCACCTAAAATGATTGACATTTGTTTTACTAAGGAATGAAAGCACAAATGAACCTGGTCTCCGATCACTTTCTCGAATAAGGTAACTTCCAGGTTTCCCTGCTTGTCGAAGACGTTCTTCTGCAATCGTTCTGTCAAGTTTTCCATGATACCACCTGAAAAAAGAGTAACAATGGGTGTCCTTAGAACTTGAGTTTTTCGTTTATTCTCACAGAACGGACCTACGAAATTAACAAAAGCTTTCAGTCAAAACTGACGTAACTAACTCCAAACCTATGTTTCAAAGTTATCACATCTTCCCACGTTCAACCTCCCAGTTTACTTATTTCCAATAAACAAAATTTTTAAAGATAGCATAGTTTTTCTGATAACCTACATCTCCCAACAAACCATACCAAGGGGTGGAGGCTCTATCCATATCATTACCTTTTCTCTCCTCCCTAATTTGCTTATTTTAAACAAACAGAACCAGGACGTGACTGATCTGACTTGGAAGACCGTTGCATTTTAAACCTACCCAGGCTTCAGTTCAGGCGGGATTTTCCAAAAGCATAAATTGAGAAGCGAATTGTAAGAACCTGTTTCTCTGCTGTAGCAAAGCCTGCACTGAGTTGGAGCAACAGCAGTCACCAGACCCCCAGCCCCAAAACAGTCGTTCCTAATCACAATGCATACCCGATCAATTAAAAGCAAGTGCAGATGTGTGGCAAATCACAGGCTGCAAAATATGACAAAGGAACACTTCAGTCTAAAGTAAAGGTTAAGACTGTTACCATCAAGCATTCATTTGCCTTACCTCAGTTTATTTACACAGCTTTTGTCAGAACACTCCTTCTACTGCAAATGATCAAGTACTAGTTGTTTGTTTTTTTTTTAAAAAACAAAAAGAGTAGCAAAGGAGAGCGCCATTCAAATATAAAGCCAAGCATTGTTCTCATCACCTTCACAAAGCCACGGCATGTTCCGGAGCTACATACTGTAATAATTTATTAGCTCTGCCTCCATCAACTAACTATGCTTAGTTCAACCTTTAATTTCTACACTTAAGAAAACATCAGCTCCCATACAGCCACTGTTTTAGACAATTTAAGCCATTTACCACTTCAGTCCACTTGCCTTTTTAATTCTAACAGTTCACATACGTCCTGCAAGAGTCACAAAAATGCATTTTGGAAGAGCCTTTTGAACCAATATATGCAAGAATACCAAAAAATTGCACAGATTACAGTTAAAAAAAAAAAAAAAAGAACAGCAGCTGGGCTGTCAATGAAATCTGACCAGAAGCATTTTTTTTTTCCCTACAAAATAGAAGTAAAAGTTTTGAGAGCTTTTATCAGAATGAAAATCAGATAGACCAAACCGATAAGCATCACGTATACCAGCAGAAGCGGCACCAGCACAGACACTGTTACCCTGGCAAAGCTGCGTGCCTGCTAGCATAGCTCTCCTTTGCTTCTGCTCCTCACCTGGATCAAAACAAGCTAAACCAGAAAAAGCGCTGCTGTGCCCGTGCTGCTGCCGGCCGAGGTCGGTTGGTGGGATCCTCTCTCATCCCATCCCAGCCCCACGCAGCCTCCCAGACAGAAACCTGTCCCTTGAAGACGGTCTGCGGAGGGTCCCCTTAGGAAATGGAACAAAACTATCTGTTTTGAAGTACTTGGGATGAAATGTTCTGCTTTGTGCACAGCGTGGATGAAACCCGAGTTTGTTCATTCCCAGCACATGTCACAATTAACTTGGCTTTGTGGACTTTCACCAAGTAAGAAACTCCCCAGAGACGCAAGAAACTTTCCTGATCAAGAAATTCTTTGAAACCAACATTCCATGAAGCCTATTTTAAACTAACAATAGGTTCACTAAGCTTTTATTTGTTCCTATTTATCACTCACTTGAGCAAAATAATCTTAACTCTACTGAGAGACACATTGCCTTACAATGCCAAAGGCACACTTTTGAAATGGGGAAGGTGGGAGCGTTAATAAGACTGCAAATTACTAATAAAAAATATACTAGGAAAATAAAAAGGCAGGATTACTTGCAAACAGAACATTCAACTTTTCTGTAAGGGACCAGGATTTCCTACGAGGATAGCACAAATGTGTGTGTTCCAATTTTAAGACCAGAAACTTTGAACAAAGAGGACACCCTCCTTGCTGATGACAGCAATATGCATATACACACACACACATTGGTATATCCCACATATTGGGAGATCACGTCCTCTAACACTGAATGGGCTACATATATATTCTCTCCCAGCTTTATATCAAGCCTAACAGAAGACATTTATTACCTGGTAAAGTAGAAGTAGGGTTAAAAATTATTTACTCCACCATTTCAGAAAAGGTTTTCCAAAAAAAAAAAAGTTAACTTCTGAGTGCAATTAAATGCAGTGTCACTGAGCACATATTCGAAATATTAACAGCTCCTAGAAAATACACTATTTTACAGCTTGCTATGTATTAGTGTAATGCACAAACTACTCTATACCACTAGCAACAGAAATAGGTTATTAACACTGAATTTAACTACCAACTGATATGAAGATACAAATGGCAGTAAAACAGTCAATATTGAGCAATGAGAAAACAGCTCAAGTAATATCCTCAGGAAGCCTCTGTAGATAGCACACATCTTCAAAAAACAGGATACACACTTAAGTACCAGCTTTTAAGATACCATTAGAATATGCAAAATGCTTGTCAAGAAATAACTCCATTTTTCCAGAGAGCAGTTTCATCACTAGACAAAACCACTTTATTCAAGCAATACACAGTGTAAGTGTTGAAAGACTTCATTTTTAGAAATGCGTATCTTACATTTCATCCAGCTATCACCTGTTTTCAATATTATATGAAGATGCACTCAGCAACTCTGCATCATTATCTTCAAGTAGTTTCATAGCAAATTGTAGACTATTCTACAAAATTGCAGTACTCAATCTGATTTAAGGATATCAAGTGCTCAATTAAGGAGTGGCATTATTTTTTTTTTTTAATGCTTCTGTTAAAAGGTTGTGGGATTTTTTCTTTTGCTTTCAAACACATCTATAGATCAATTTTTCTGTGAATATTAGCTAATGTACCAAGCACAAATTCATACCAGTGAAAAATGTTAAGATGATTTATGCTGTATTACCAGTTACAAAGGAAGATCCAACCCAATACTCAGTGGTACCCAAAGAAGGTACAACAGAAATAACTGAACTACAGAACCTGCCCTACTCATTGTCATTTCATAAGAGGAAAAAAAGAGTGCAGAACACTCTGAAGGATAGGACCAGGCTATCATAAATTCTCAAATAAAATAAATCCCAGATCCTCTGGCTTTAACCCTACAGTCAGGTATCTCAACAAAGCTTGAGTTCAGTGTTTCTGCAAAAACGTATCAGAAGAAACTACCTTTCCTTCTCTGGAGGCTCTGCACCATTTTGAGTTTTATAGGTTAAGATCAACAACATTTAACAGCTTCAAGTTTAATGTGCTCACAGTTAGAAGCAACACTTAACGAAATATCTTGATTTGCCTCCTATACAGCTTTTGAACAGACGTAAAAGGGAGTCCTACCTACAGCGCACTACGAGTCTCATGAGGTTTGGATAGGAGGGTATCAAATAAAAAACCTGCCTAGCTGTTCGTAAATATAAAGCTGTCCCTGTGGCTGTGTTTTATCAAATGCATGCACTCAAAACCGTAACTCACTACCACTTACATGTGCATCCTCCATCACTGCCAAAGACAAGATCCCTTCTAGTCAGTCACCTCTGCTTACTTGCCTGGTCCTACCTAGAAACACTTTTGCATTTCTGTAACTTTGCAAATTTTTCAGTGCCGACAATCCACTATTTTCACAGTGTTTTGAACAAACGTAATTAAATGACGTTCCGAATCACAGTTAGTGCCCTGACAATACAATAGCTATTATGAGATGCATTAAAAGAGAAAACACAAGTAGCCTTCCAACAGAATGTCATGGAGTGATTCAACGATAAATTGCCTTACCAACTATAGATCCCAATTTAGGTGGTTGTTTCCATGACAACCACTTTAAGTGCTGTAGCAAACTGGTAAACTTGATACCTAAATTGTGACCTTTATTTTGCTTCTAAGAGAACACCAACAATAGGCTTCCATGTTCCACAAACCGACCAGAAGCTGTGCAAGAAAATACTCCCATCTGCCAGTTTAAATCAAAAGCAGCATGTTCAAAACTCCAACCCTATGTATCACAACCTTAATTACAGCAAACAGACAGAATGCAGACACAACGGTATCACAAACAGCTTATACATCCACAGAAGCAATGTACAGCTGCGCAGGAGGATGGTCCCAGCTGACTGCAATACGCCAAGTCATGAACCTCATGCAATGAGCTGCACTGCAATTAGAGCTGTTACCTCTGGCTCACAAACAAGAGTTCATTAATTTTCCCCCAGTCCATGGAACATGCTGGGTACCGGACATCCAGTCACACCAGCCTCATTAGGCCGAGCTAAACTTTCTACTGTGGGCAGGAATGCAGCTATATCACATCCCTCAGCAAGTTCACAGTGCGGTAGCAGGACTTTTGGCCTCCAACATGGACACACCACAAGGTCCATGGAAGGCACAGGCTGTTCACAAAGGGGCAGCAGATGGTGAATTTACCATCTGGAAGGAGGCAGCTGCTATTGTGTGTGGAAGCATGTCACATTGTTCAACCAAATCCTTTTATTTACATATTTCCTTTTTACACGTGGGAAAAGCAAATATTACGAAGCTTTGCTGTTCCACTAAAGGCTTCTGCTGTTCCCATACACTACAATTTTTCCTTAGGAATACAGTAGGCTAGGGAGGAGGGAACACAGGAGAAAGTACAAACTCAGTACAAATGTAGATGTTGGTTAACAGCTGCAGACCTATTTCCATCTAGAAAAAAGTTACAGTGCACAGGAAAAACAGTCCTCAAATGTCGTATCCACTTCACTCAAAGCTCTTCTTAGTCATACCTTGCTGCTTCAACAAAACCCATAAGAACAGAGAACTTCTAGGAGTCATGGTCAGAGCTCCCCTCCTGTCAATTCAGCCACTGATTTAGTACCTTCTACACATTACAGATTCTTGTTATTACCTTCTCAGGCTAGATGAGCTCTGTTCCTGCTAGAAGCAAAAGAGAGCAGAGGTGATTACCTTGAACCGAGAAAATCCTCCATTTCAAATGGCACAAAGAAATCTCAAGTACAGTTTCATGAAGACAGAGGAGGTAAAAAAAACAGCAAAAAATATCCTGTATTCTTACTTGTTTCTGCTTAACACCAACCACTCCTGCTCAAGCTTTCCATCTGAAGACTTCATGCTCCTACTCACTGTTCAAGTTTTATTTCAGTCTTAGTTTCTCTCAGCTTAAAATGCATTCTCAGTTTCACCGTTTTTAACCAGACTCTGCCTTTTAACATTTTATCCCCCCACCTCTGTAAGATTTGTAAGGCTGCATTACTTCCTTTATGCACATTATTTGTAGAGGTTAAATTAAGTTTCACTCAGACTTTACTAAATTCACGTCCTCCTTCTGTCCTGTTAATTACTATTCAGTACTTAGCAATTTTTGACCAACTCTTTGCAGTTCTCCACATCAAAGAACTTCCTGCCAGAAAAAGCTCTGCAAATATGTATCAACTACTACACTGGATGCACCTTTAAGATAATGAAAAAAGAACTGAAAATAACTTGGAACCAAGTAAGTGTTCTTTGTCCAGAATGCATGAAATTGAGCATTACACACTCTTCTAGGAAAGGGACAGAGAGAGGGGTTTTTATCCCTTTTCCATGCCTATGCATTTTTCTAAGAGTCGGTACAATGCAGGTAAGCATACCCATGTAAGTCTAATGAAAAATAATTCTGCTTTTCTCATTCGACTGTTCCAAAACACCATAGGAACAGCATGAGGGAAACTGAACCACCACGGTGCGCTTTGAGACCAGGAACCAGACAACTAACGTGGAAAGTCTCTACCATAGACGCTTCTCGGTACACCAGCTGTGCTGACCTGTTAACCACGGGACTTGCACGCACCTCCAAAAGAAGCCGTTAAAACACTTTCAGCAGAGTCTACATCAACTCTGGACTAGAACAAAACAGACAGACCAAAAACCTCAGTACGTCTGACAAAAAAGACTACGCAAAGATGAAAGACCGAGATAAGCATACAGTCAAAAAGGAATACATTTAAATACGTTCACTAAGGAAAGAAAGGTTCTAAGTTTCAGTTGCTGTAAAAAACAATGCTATAAGCTTTAAAAGAGACAGAGACTGACAACCGCATAATATAGACAAAAGATTTCTTCCAAACCTACCTGATATATATTTACTGAAAAGAAGACTGCCTGTCTCATTTTTGCAAATGCCACCAATAAGCAGGTAAAGTATACCTAAACTGGCTGAAAAATAGCTCTTGAAAGAGCTTGTAGCTTCTTACTGAAGGATCAGCTTAGGAAGTGAATTCTGGAACTTGCTGAAGTTTTTATTAAGAAACCTCCCGTTTTTACATGCTTCCTACTTGTGCCGTCAGATCCAAAATACTCCTTTTTCTGTTTGAACCAAGAGTAACTACTACAGAAACAATGTTAATACTGCTATACAAATCAGCAGATACTCTTTGGCGATAATTAAGGAATTTCTAAGATGTTGTTCATCTTCTCTGCCATCACCTTCATTACATGTACCAGAGGCTCCTTCACCTTCCTCTTCCTCCTTGCACCTCACCCTCTCTAACCACGCACAGGGTTTTGTTCTGTGCTCTACTCTCAACTCCCCTCGCAAGCTGGAATGCCTCTCAGAGAGGTGCATCGCGCCCATGGAGAGATAACTGCTTCTATAAGGAGAAAACTCTAACATTTATACACTAGAAATCAAAAGACAGGTACAATGCCTGAATTAAAAGACGTCCAATACCTCCCACATGCACTAGGAACAACAGTGGGGGAATACAACCTAGAGAGCATAATCCATACACAACAAATCCAACAGCGTGATGTTAAAGAATTGTGTGTACAAGAAGAAAATAAAAAAACAACCCTGTTTCTAGACATGAATACAGAACAAGATGACTAGTACAGAGGCTTGGTAACATTTTGCTTTTGGAGGAATAAGGACTTTTCTGTAGCATCCCTTTTATTGCCAAGGAGTGGAAAGAACAAAAAGAAAATTTCTCCACAGATGCTTAGAAAGCACAAAAATCTATGCAAGAAAAAGTCCGTGGAAAATATGTGGTTTGAAAAAGACAATCCAAGCAATTCCTTAATCTTTTGGATTAAGCAAGTATCCAAGCTTGAATCTTGTAATGTCTCCAGTGTTACTCTACTAACAGAGGGCAATATGAAAAAGGAATTGATTGATTTATGGTTACTTTTAAATTTTAGAAAAAGATGATGCAATATCCTTTTCTGCATGTCCTACATACAGGTGAACGTTTACATACATATGCATAATTTTATGGAAAGCAAGAGGTGGACTTAAAACAATAAAAAGAGACCAAAATTTTAGAAAAAACATATGGTTCCTGAGTTGGTTATCAAGGGTTGGCTAAACCTAGGTGGTTTCTGGAAACTACTCTGGAAAAGAAAGCACTGTATTCTGCAAGGGGAAGTTCGTAGAAGAAACCCCTGTCCAAGTATCTGTAAGTAGCTATTAGTAAGAAAATCATATATCCACCCCTGCTGAGCCAATGACAGTAATCCTCAACAGAAAACTGTAATGTTTTAAATATTGCCATGTAGTTACATACTCAATTTCTTCAAATATAATTACATACCGCTAACATCTCAACACTAACATTAACTGGACAAACAGACTGGATGGGTGGTCTGTGAGATAGGTAGGAAATTGGCTCACAGGCCGTTCAGAGCGTGGTGATCAGTGGTCTGTACTCTGGCAGGCAGCCTGTCACAAATGGGGTTAGGGTTAGGGTGGTCCCCCAGAGATCAACACTGGGTCCCGTGGTGTTCACCATCTTCATAAATGAGCTGGACAATGAGATTGAAAGCACCAAGTTTGCTGACGACACCAAACTGGGTGGTGAGGTAAACATGCAGAGAGACCTGGGCAGGCTGAAAGAATGGCCTAGTAAGAACAGTATGAAGTTTAGCAAAGACAAGTGCAAGGTTCTGCATCTGTAACCAAAGAGCGGAGTCCGGGCTGGGATCTGTGTGGCTGGGGAGCAGCCTTGCTGAGGGGGACCTGAGAGTCCTGGTGGACAAGATGAACCTGAGTCAGCAGTGTGCCACTGCAGCAACAAAGGCAGTTTGGATCCTGGGCTGCATCTGCAGGACCATTGCTAGCAGAGATAGAGACGTGATCATCCCACTCTACCCAGTGGTCAGGTCGCACATAGAGTACTGTGTCCACTTCTGGTCCCCACAATTCAAGATGTGGACAGACTGGAGAGGGTCCAGAGGAGGGCCACGAGATGATGAGAGGGCTGGAGAACCCGCCCTATGAGGAAAGAATGAGTTAGGCCTCTTCTACCTGGAGAAGGCTTGGGGGGACCTCATCACAGAATTCCAGTAGCTAAAATTTTTTTACAGTTAGAACAATCATTATCGGAACAACCTCCCCAGGGAGGGAGGAAAACCTCACTGGAGGTTTTGAAGATGCGGTTGGACAGGGTGCTAGATAATCTCAGCTATGCTCCCCTTCCCACAAAAGGTTGGGGGAGTCCCTCCCAACCTGTGCTGTTTCATGGTTCTATGATTCTGTATATTCCAACTCTGATGAAACCGTATACTTACAAAAAAGTCAATTAGCACTTGAGGATGAACGACTTGCTATTTCAGTTCAACAGAAAAAGAAAGTCTAACAAAAAGAATTGATTTGGTATGAAGTTGGCCTGAGAAGCAGCTGAAAATACCAAAATCTGAAGACGAAAACTATTTTTTAGGGCATGATCATCACAAGAATCTTACCAGATATTGCTAACTTACCAGAACACTGATTGGGTACGCTAAGTGTCCTGGAGACCTCGATACTCCATTCCTGAAATACGAATGGAGCTTTCAAGTTAATTTAGCAACATTGGTCTGCATATATTAATTTGCACATATTAATAATTTTAATAAAAACATGCCTTAGAAGGAAAAGGTAGATATTCCAAGCAAATTCATTAAATATTTAAGCAGCACTGTTAGCTACCTTAGGTTTTTTTTTTTTAAAAAGGAAAATTCTTGAGCTTTTACAGCAGAAATTACAAGATCTGCCAACATAGAAAATAATGATATGTTTACCAACCTAAGGATTTCCTGTATTTTTCCTTTAAAGTTTTCCCTGTTAGCTGCTGCCTGCGCCATCATTCCTGTCTGCAACACTGATCCTCAACTATAAACAGCATGTTTACACATATAAAGAATCACTTAAGTTGGAAGTGACGGCTGGGGATCATCTAGTTCAGCATTCCCC
>VWZL01006033.1:323023-385728 GCA_013396915.1 Stercorarius parasiticus | reverse complement strand
ACACGCGTGCGCGGGTGGGCAGGCGGGGGAGGCCCCCCCGGGACCCCGGGGCGGGGGATCGGCCGCTGGCGGAACCCGGGGCGCAGGTGGGGACAGCCCGGGTCGGGGGAGGCCGGTCGGGGCGGGGGCGAGGGCCGCGGGGCGGGAAGCTGCCTGCGGCCGATGTTCAGCGGGTTTAGGCCCGGCTGCCCTCACGCGGGGCGGCCGAGCTGCTCATTGGGGTCGGTTTCCTGAGAAATCGACTTTAAAAGGACCCTTGCCTGTGTATATTGTTGCAAAGACCTGCTGTTCTACCATTTCGAATAAAAAAAACGCATCCTGGAGTCTACAAGATACTGTTTATCTTGCACCATGGCTACTAAAAAGGTATTTACTCTGCACTTTCCTGAAATTGTACTTTTTTTTTTCCCTTAAGCCCTCAAGCTCTCACACCTCCAGCTCTACCTTTGTCGTTAATAATTCTGCCAACTGGGGTTCACCTCACACGTAAATACCTTTGCTGTCAAGAAGACATCATGCGACAAACTTTACCAGGCGATGTAACACGTAGATATCTTTAAATTTTTTATTATTTTTTTACCCCGCCGTTCGTTAAAAAGAGCTGACAAATAGCAGCACGTTGACACTTGCATGTCTCTCCAGAGTTCTCAGAAGGCATCCAAACATTCAGGTTTTCAAAGCTTTGCATTACCCAAAAGTATTAAGTGAATTTTTCCCGAGGCCACTAAAACAAACTAGTGCTCCCACTTTCACGGCTCCCCAGCCGACCTCTTCTTATCTGCTGAAATGAAACTTCATATCTTGCCTTCTACAGGCAGAGTGTGCTTCCAGTTACACCACTAAGATTCGGGAAGTTATGCTGGGTTTGTGCCCGGCGTCAGTGAAAGGATAAGCCGGCCCTAGCCCTGGGTTTACGGCATTGTAACATGTTCATGCCCTGCCGTTTTTCTGTTGAAAAAATCGCAGCTTCAACAGCAATCTCTTACAACCTTGATTTTGCATTTCTGTGCTTCAGTATTATAAACGTAATTTCAAATAATGTAGCCCACTGTCTCTGTGTGGTTTTATTTACTGCTGTTTTCTTTCACTCACAGATTTCTAAATAAAATATTTTAACACAGCCTTGTTGCTATTGTAGCAGCGATATGCCTAAATATAGAAATACAGTGTAAATATTTATAAAATTCCCTTTATGAGGCAGGCTTTTCTAAGCGCCTTCCAGGGCAGCAGCATGCGTATGGGTGTATGGGGACTGGGAGGACAGCTGTGCCAAGAATTTCTTGGGGGGGCGGGGGAGGGATGTGACAGCGCCCAGGAGATTTATTTTGGGGAGGGACATTTCAAATTTGACAAGGGTTCCACAGAAAGAGGGCTTCTGGTAAGTTCAACCGAGCTGCTGCATCGCTGCCCCTGATGCACTGTTTCTGTTCATTTTGCAGGCAAAGTTGTCTGTCCCAGGTCGCTTGGCGCTGCGGGTAACACTGCCCTGCATCTCCTCTTAAGTTGACTCCCGTTATACAAGCCCTCATGCGGCTTTACTTATGTGAATGTGTTTGAATGAGGAACAAGTGTAACGATATTTTGCTTGGGATACTTCTTGTGCATTTGCAAATAGGTCTTTTTCTGAAATCCCTGGTATAAAAGGTGCTAGGATAGTGAGTCCTTCATCCCTGCTGTGTGGATGATGTCAGGTGAGATGCTCTGAAAAGGCAATTTGCTTTTTTCCTTGAGTCAGTTTGGGGGTTGGTGAATCTGGGGATATATGTGATTTTCTTCTCTGCTGGCTATTGGGCCTAGTATCCCTTACCCGTGGTCTAGTATTGAAATGTCAGAGCACGGTTAGATTATGGTTTTTTCACACCTAATTTAAAGACCAAAACTGAGTCTGACACATTGAAGTCTATTAAAACTACCTGTTCATTGGTTGATTTATGGTAAATAAAATTCTTCGCACAGGATCCTGCCTGTGGAGGACTAACATAGTCTGTGCCTGTGCTTGTAAATAAGACGGAGTGTTCCCAGGCGCTTGAACACGATTATCAGAAGAGCCCAGGGTGCAGTGGCCTTCCTGCCGTGCCTCCGAGCGAACCACCAGCTGGGTGCTGCTCGCAGGCGGAGGTAGGGCAAGCATCCTTCCCGGCTGGTGGCCTGTGTGCAGCCACCCCACTGTGGAGACCAGGAGAGCTCCCATCTGGAGTCACGTACCAGTCTGTACCAGCTGGCTTGAGAGCCCACGCGTGCTCGGTTCACTCATGTGGAATGGATGCAGCCATAATTGCTGTTATTTTATTAATAGCGTCAAGTGTACTTCATAGATCTAGTTCATACCACAAAGACTTTGGCATCCGAAGTTCTGTCTTCCAGTGTAGTGGCCAGTGAATTACAGTGGCACTGAGGCCTTTGAACGCATTACTAACACGATAATATGTACCGTAGGAATGGTGACAGTGGTGAGGATGTTCCAGGCAGCTGACTATGTGATTAAGAATCGAGTTTTCAGGCTGGGTTTGTCACTGATTTGCATGGCCTTGGGCAAGTCACTTGAATAGGGCCACGCTTTCTCCATCAGTAAAGTAAGAAGGTATTTCACAGATGTGTCAGAGGATTAATTAGTTTTTTTACAATGTTTGAAAGCTGTTAAACATTAATGCTTATTAGGATGACCAGCCACACTAAGTAAATGACACAGTATTTCAGTTATTTATAGAGAAGGTGCTGGTTGGATCATGGATACCAACACCATGTAACCTTCACATTCGTTCCTTATTTCAGCAAAAAACCTGCTTTTCTCCTCTACCTGAGGGCAGTTAGTTTCCACTTTTCCAAAGGTATTATCCTATCTCAGAAGTAAATAGCAGCAGGGGAGTTTTCCATCTTTCTGTCGCAGGATGGAGTGATAAGACAGCAGCCTTCCTGTAACGAGGAACCCGGAACGCTCCAACTATTCCAGCTCTTCACCTTGTACTCTTGCAGCTGTATAATAAAGTTACACAGTGAGTGCTAATTCTTCCTACCTGCATAGATGTTATAACCCCATGGGAGGCCACACATACTGCTGGGGCGGTGGAAAGGTGGTCAGAGTCTGTGCAAGAACTTCAATACTGATAATTTTATTTCCTGTAACTTAAATCCTTTCTTCCATCATATTTGTATTTTCTTTTATTGAATAAAGCTGTGCTCACAGACTGATTATTGTAAGGTAATCATTGAACAGTCATCATCATCGCTGTTTGCGTATTTAATTTTGGGGCTGTGCTGTCAAGTCTCCCATGTTTGTGGTACAAATTAGAAACTTCTGTTTGCATATTTTGTTTGTATTGAATCTCTGAATAGATCATTAATGATAAGCTATTTTTAAAATCTTTCATTTCAAAAGATCAACAGTTTTCAAATGTTATTTTTGTTTAGTGACTTCCTGATTACTGTTGTTTTTCAGGCACATTTTTATCACATTAGAAATGATGTCTTGCAAACTCTGAACTCTCATAACATTTTGTCCCTACTCTTCTTGTTCTCCTGTAGTTTGATATACTTTTCAATTAAATGTTTCAGCTGGAGGTGAATTAAACCCAAATAAAAGACAATAATCCCCATACTAATAGAAATTTTATCCTATGTTAAGAGTCAGTATGACTTTAAAATTCATAAAGAAATTACTACTGAATTGCTACCTTTAATTTTGTCACTTAAGCAGATGCAAAAATATATGTGTACAACTACCTTGAGGCAGTCATTTTTTATTCGTATGTGATACTTTCTCTTGGTTTCTTTTGTCTGCCTTCCAAAATGGCTTTGCCTGTAATTGTTCACTTTCTCTTTTCAATTTTAGAACAGCACCATTACATAGAGGCAGAGGTTTTTGCTTGTCTCACTTCAGGTGACATCTGGAAAAGAAGTCTCTTTTTTTTTCCCCCTCTAATTTTGCATATTTCATGAGTTTACTGGTGTAAATAGATGTGATATTTCAGTCCCTTTTCATGAGGCCGTAGTGCATGCAGGAAATCTTCCTCTCAGAAACAACCTGATGTTACAGTTTGATACTTAGCCTCAACACAACACATCTTGAGTCTGAAGCCTTATGTTAGAACATTGAGGCTCAAAAATCTTTTCTTGGAAAATCTTTTTCCTTGCTGATCTGAGTCTGGCCATACTTCAACCCACTTGTGCCAGTCGTGAACATTGATGGAAATACTTTTCCTTCCTTTTTCATTTGTACATCCTGACAGATTTGCTCAGCACCTGTTGCATGGCAGTTTTCTTGAGAATTAGAAACCGTGCAGTTTCTGTACCATAGCATTTGAATGTTGTGCAGAGCTTACAAGTTTAATCAAAGAATAATTATTTTACTGTTGACATTTTAAAAAATCAGATTTTTTTTGAGTGTATTACACTGATGTCAGTATACGTTTTAATCTAATTATTACCACATTATCAATGAGTTTTCAAAATACTGTGTATTTTGTACTGTATTTTTCAGTTTGATACATTTCTAGTTTTAGACCATTTACTGTTTTCCTGAAGTTTAACATGGTGTTTTGTGACATGCCGATGGATGGAAACATAATTCATTCATCTGAATGAATAGTCATCTTAGGTCGTACAGTGTATCAGCAAGTGAATTATTCAGAAGCAATCATTTTAAGCAAGAAAACAGCATTCAGTAGCACTCTGTTTGTAGGTGTTGCACAGCCTCCTGGCCACACCTTGGCTTGTACTAACAGAGAGTCAGAAGCTTTGTTTGCTGCTGCCCTTTGCCTGGTAAGTCAGTACCCAAATTTTTTTTCTTTCAGACCTTCGAAAAGAAGGGCCTTTCAGACCTTCTGCAGTGACGAAGTAGGCAATGTTCTTTTCCACAAATCCTAACCAAGTGCCATGAAAACGTGCGTGTAAAGGCTAGTACCATTAAAAGTACACATAGCGTAAGAGTGCAGAAAAATTAAATTGTGTAGAGCAAAAGCAATGGTGTACTGCATTGGGATACTCGGATTGTTCTACTTACTTGTATTTTCCTGTGGCCAAATACTTTTCTGTCATTTCTGTATCTGTCTGAGAAAGTGCACATTCACTGATGCCCCTTGCTACAGCTTTTTACGATGTTGCAGGATTTTTTGGGAAAAGCCACTGTGGTTTGACTTTTGGATCCATTTTACCTGCTAGGTTTAGGCTGATGTCCTAGCACTTCATGTAAACCTCCTGCAGTAGATGTTCTAAAAATGGGCACAGATAATGAAAATTTCACTGGTTCTTACGTTTAGATTTTCTAGTTGTAATTGTTATGTCTCAATAATTTTAAGCTTGTATCTGGCAAAATATATCGACAAAGCAGTATGTTTCAGAGATCAGGCTTGTTATTTCAGGCACAGCACATTCAAATCCGGGTGCATCTGTGCTGGCTTGTTCTCGGTGCATTGTACTGTGCAGCGTGGGCTTACACAGCCTTGGGTTGAGACTAACTTGCAATTGTCAGTGTTGCATTTTAATTTTACAGACAAACCTGAAAATTCAAGAACTAATCCAGAGACTGGATGAAACTGATCAGTAAGCGGAACCCAAACTGCAGGCTGTATATCTGGCATTCCCAGGAAGGCTATTGTTAGATAATTGCCAGCTATAAACTTTAAGTGTGTTGTAGATGAAAAAAACGATAAAGAGGTAAGTTTCAGTCACAGAGGTGACTTGGCACACAGGAGGCAAGTGGGAGCATGCTTTTTGTATAATACTGCGTGACAGCTGTAGCTGCCACAATGCATGTTCTGCCTGAAACAGAGCAGCAACTGCAAGGGCGTAAGTGGACACAGGGCCCAGAAAATAGACCAGCCATGCAAGTAGTCTATTTTTCCAAAGGAAATGTTGCAAGAGTCAAATCNAGGGAAGCGTATGTAAAAACATTCATGTTATTTGCTTTGAAAAACTGTGATTTTCTATATGTGATTTTTCACATATGTCTTTGTCCTTATCGCTATCCTTTCTGATAGATTAGCTGTGTTTTTTTAGTGTGTAATGGTTAATGAAGCAGCAGCAGCTTTTTTCCTCTATTCTGAGAGATGAAGTTTATGTCCCTGAAAGGCCAAGGCAAAACACTCCTTTAACTTCACTAGCACAGGAACAAGTGCTACATGAATGCTCTGTCAGTCTTAAGACTCTGGTCCTTTAATTTCAGTTCCATATTATTGCCTATATTTAAACGTGAGAGAAACCTGTCAGTTTGTACTTACCTATATTTATAATTTATGCCTTCACAGAAAGCACATACGGATTGTCTCCTGAACCTATAAGTATTGAGTGACTACATTTATAGATATAATCAACAGTTATGTTATTTTTTAAGCAACGCTAAAAGTATCCTTGGTTTTGGAAGCTGATTTAGTTAGTTATTTTTTCCATAAGAAGAGGCAAAAAAATGAATTACAAAGGGCAAACAACTGTTTTTTCCATTTTGAATTTGAAAGTATTTTGTATGTAATAATTCTCCCTGCTTACTTTGTTACAGCTACCTTCCATAAAGGTTCTCAGTAATGAATGACTTTAGGTTTATGCAGCCTATCTCTGGCTGTTGGTGGACAAAAATTCACACGTTGACAAGTATCTTTGTATTTTTGCAGCTGTTTAGGTATCCTTTGGATGTTTGTATAGGTGCTTTTACAGGAGCTAGGGAAAGGAAAAAAATCTGATAAGAATGAACAAACAGGAAAATGTGATTACACTCGTAATACCTACAGAACTTCCTCTGAGACCCGTGATGTAACGCACGCAGGGTAATCCCAGCCGTTGTGTGGAGGACTGTCTTTCCTTTCAAGCTCGGGCCATTTTTCATACTGTTTACCCTGACACTTTTAAACAAACAGTTAATCACACTGTTGAGGAATGTATCATTCTCATTACTTTCAATAAAATAATTTCTCAGTTTGGGGTTATGAGTTGCAATGACTTAGTATGAGCTGCCCACCTATGTCGTGTATTTAAGTAAAGGGCATTTTCTGTCAGACATAGCTAACAGGTGTTCCTATAAATGAAATTACATTCATAACCTATAAAAATCAATAAAAGACTATAATGCATATATTACTCAACAGACTCATATTCTGCCTTAATAGTAGAAATTTATATCCTTGCTTAATACAACAATTCAAGAGTAAAATTTAAAATGAGTACTTCTAGATGTAGCTGTAGTATAGGTAACAAGTAGCTATATATTGGCCTTTTCAAGGAATACTTGTATAGTGGTGCTCATAAAATAATAATAATGGAAATTATTTAATTTTTAATTTTAAAATTTCACTTAAGTTTCCAGATACCAGAAAATAACAATCACCTCTTTTTGACCTATATTTTAAATTAACATCTTCATGAACAGTGTCATTGAAAACTGAAAAATCAGGAAATGAAATACTCTTTCATGTAACAGGTGTGCTTTTAGCTAAGATATAACTATATCTAATTTCAGGGACATCAGATCTGCATACAGCCAGTAATTTTTTAAAACGCCTGCTCATACGGTGCCAACAAAATTTCTGTATACACTTACTGACTGTACAGAAACCAGTATTTGCATGCGAGGCATATAAAATATATTTGCAAAATTGGTAACTGTGTCTGAGGTCATATTTACACATCTAAAGTATCCATTCTATATATGAAGATCCCTGTTCCCTTATGTATATACTCCTGTGAAACAAGTTCCTTCAGGTATTGCACTGGGATAGTTTAGGTGTCCTGTTCTTCTACTTACAGGTTAGTTCCTGTATGTCCTCCATCCTAGGATGAATTTTTCAGTTAAGAAATGTTTCTAAATTAGAAAGAAGAAAGAAAATGTTAAAATCCAATATGCTAAACCCAATTCTTGGCTATATTTGTTATAGGATACAAGGACTTAAATTAAGACATGGTGTATTAATCTAATTGCAAAAATGAATAGGTGAAGTGCTGTGGTTTATGTTATGGAATTACCCAGACCCCTAAATTTCTTGGCCTTCTAACGTGTTAATCTAAATGTATACTTTTCATATAATCTACTTATTACTCTTTCCATTACTATTCTATTTATTGCTTATGATAATATGTACTTGTATGAAAGCGATTTAAGCTAGTTGTATTTCTGTTGTTGACTTTGAAATCAGTTCCACAGTAAGAAACTATGAGGAATAGGAGCATAAGTAGTCCATGGATTTAAGGTGTGGTATAACTCATTCCAGAGTAACCTAAATGTAATCACACAGTGATTACTCTACTGGATTTTAACTAATTGTGGGTCAAACGCCAAGAGGTATTAAACAGGAAATTACTAGCTGTCATCCCACTGTTCGGTTTGATTTTAAGTCAGGGATACCTGAGGATCTGATGGTAATAGCAAAATCACTGCTGAACCGGATTACTTTAAAAGGGGCATAAGTGTGATATGTGCGAGTCAACATGCCGTTCCTGATGATTAGGAAGATGGGAGGTTCAAACATGTTGCATCTGGTGCATGTCATCTGCTATGTGAGGACAATTATTGTAGCAGCAGTTAAAAGTTAGTTATAGATAATATTAGTTACACTTGACATTTAAATGATAACTTACACACAGCGTTTATATTTAATCTGAGATTTTCCAAGGTGTGCTGGTACGTGGTTAGTTCATCTGCTGCTTTTGCAGCTGCTATGAATAACTTTGCAACCTTCATTGACGTAGCGCAATTTGCAAGGATACCCGTTTCCTCATAATCAGCAATTACACATTGATTTTTCTATTTGCATATACGTAGAACTGTGAAAGGTGTGAGAGTTTAGAGAGTATGTCAATCACAGAGTATATAATAAGAATACACAAAGCTTTGGCTCTATTCTGAAAGTTTTACCGCAGTATATGCATGGAATTTATAACAGGAGCAGGGTGTAGCACAGTAAATAGAAAATCAGGGAAGGCTAAGTCCTAGTATCCTATTCTAGCTAATGAGAAACTGCAGCGCATGTGGTTAGAAGGAGTTTGTGAAAAAAGGAGCTGCCTTGGCACACGCAAGGGATAAGCGTGTCCAGTCGCTGCACCAGGAGAGCGTGGAGGGGACGTGATGGAATGTTCCACTGTCAATAACACCAAGAAAGCAGTTTAGTAGTACTGCAAAAAGAAGAGGAAGCAGGTGATCTTGGTGCGGTCCAGTTTTTTTTCTTAGAGGCTTTGCTTTCTGAGAAAAGCAGCTTGTAGCTGAAAGAGTGCTGCGAGCTGAAGGTGCCTCTGCACTTGGTGGTTAGCAGAGGGCCAGTGCAGCACACAGCGGACACTGGCCCTCTCTCTGATACAGAAGGTTGAGGACTGGAGGTTTTCCTCTGGGGCTTGTGAGACAAGCACCAGCCTGTTTGCAACAGAGCTGCAGTAAATCAGAAGCTGTTTTCGCTCTAGGGAGCAAAGCATTATGGATTCTGGCTAAATTCATGCAAGATGATGGTCAGCAATTCCAAAAGGCATAAAGTCAGATTGCCAGGTTTCAAACAAGGTTAAAGGTACCTTTCTAATGGAATTAGAGCTGGCAGTGGGAGCGGGTCTTCACGGATGCAGGTTTTTGAGGATTTATGTAGGATTTTGAGCCTGCTGCTCCATCATTTAAAATCTGTTTTTCCCTGTAGGAAGAGACCTCTCGTTAGCCACAGATGAGCTCTTGTTATGTCTGCAGAGGAAAACAAGAGTGTCCCTTCTCACTGACAAAGGATGCTTCTTAGCAGTTGTGCTTATGAGTTTTTGTGTACAAGTAGGGGAATTGTGGGCTGGCAGATCACCTGCTATGGTTACCTCCTGCCCTTAATTGTCTTGCCTTTAAATGTCTGGCAAGTGCATGCCACGTTAAAGCAGATGCTAATTGAAAAAGTTATCGGCTTGTGTATGTCAGGGATTAACAGCAGTGCACGTGATGCTGTTCCAGTCTACAACTGAAGTATAACTCACATTTCTCTAACTTGAATTTCCTCCGGAAAATTTATTCTTGTGGGAATGAAGAGTAATTTGCATTGACATAAATTTGTTTAGTTATGTCTGTGCCAAACTTTCTAGCAATTCTGCATTTGCCTTCCTGCTCTGCTTTCTCACCTTTCCATCCACTTTACTGTCCTAACCAGCCAGTCCACCTATTGGTATCACCTCTATTGTACCTTGACAACACGAATGCCTGACATGACCGCCTTGCCTGAATGCCGGGGTTTGGCCATATTCTGCCTTTTTCTGTGCTGTAGTGTTGATATCAGCATAGCTAGAAAATACACTATTTTAGCTAGACCTTTACCATACCTCTTCACCTAAGCTAAGGTCATGGGTTATATCAGAACCTATGAGGAAATTAAAGCAAATATGACTTACCAGATACAGAAGATACGGCATTTTGGGGAGTAGTACCGTGACAGGGGAGAAGCAAGGTCTCAGCTGAATTGCTATGCGGTGCCATAGTGAAAGTAGGGTGCCAGCAAGACAGTTAAAAACAACCAAGCAATTCCATAAGCAGCAATTTCTTGTGAATATGTACTGTACATTTTTAATGCATCTGCGCCTCTTGCATCTTCCCACATCATCACCATCTCTTCTTTTCTCTTCTCTAAATGCTGCCTGAGGAGGAGAAAGCATAAGATGTAGCTGGTTCTGAACCAATTGTGGACTATTTCATTGAAAGCCACATGCAGACTTGAGCCCTTTCTTTCGGTGAGGAGGGAGGAGAGTCTTTTCGCCTTACCTTATTTTCCTAAAACTTGTGGAAAGGTAATTACTTCCGAGTCCTGGTAAAGACTTGGTCAACATTGGGCTGTTAGGTTCACAGGTTGTTGGAGGAGGCAGAGGTTTTCACACACGCATACAGGATGATCACATGTTTTTAGAAAGCAAGGCTAAAGAGGATTGCCTTAGAAATAATGTTCGTTGAATGCTGTAGATGCTATTATTTGCTTATAAGGTACATGCATGTTTTTAATCATGGAAGGAATTACTTCAGTTAATTGCTGTGATGTATCCAAAAAACCTTATCAATCAGTAAAAGCTTAGTAAGCTGCTTCTTATTAACATCTAATTTAGGCTATTTTATTCAGCAGAAACTCCCGTCTATGTTTCTTCAGCTTACTAAAAGATATTGCAGCAATATGAAAAATTCATATTGCTGTTGTGTCACATGAAGTATTTCACAAGCTACCAACTGCTTAAGCTCCTAAACTGGCGAAAATCATTGAAAAACAGCAATCATGGTAACCCAAACTTTAAGCCAGGCACAAGATGCAAGAAATCGTATTTTAGAAGCAAGAAATGCTTTAATAGAGCTGTAGGAAGTGCCAGTCTCCATTTTCCTTTCCTAAATACGTGAGCATGCCTTCCAGCAAACCCGGAAGGTCAGCATTCTGTTGAGTGATAGCAGTTTGCATGAAGGGCAATATTTTCTGTATCTAGTAAGTCGGATTTGCTTTAATTTCTTCATAGGTTCTGATACAAGCCACGATCTTAGCTTAGGTGAAGAGGTATGGTAAAGGTCTAACTCAAATACGGAGAGACCCATGCCTGGAAGGAGGGCTGCTCAGCTGTGTCATGAAACCCATCATCGCTAATAGTTTTGAATCAATAAATGACCCACATCGGCTTCTTGTCATGTGTAGGCTAAAATTCATGCAGGTCTTCAGGAAGATCCTCTTTATAATGTTTTTAGAATTTGACACTCAGTCATAGAATGAACAGGCTGCTGGCCAGATTGTGGTAGATATTCCCACACGTAGTAGAACAATCGTCATCAGATATCCACTCAATGACATTTGTGTGTACTTCAGGGGGAAAAACCCTGCGTGTGGAAGCAATGATTCTTAGCAGCTGTTTGCTTGGAATGTGCCAGCTAGGATTAAATGCCGACATTAGTACTCACATTATTAAATACTCCCGTTAGTATAGTAAGACCATCAGCTGAAGAAACAATGGAGAGAAAAAGAAAGAAGGAAAAAGAAAATTGAGGTTTTTACTGCATAGAAATACTATAAAAGTTTTGCTTCAGATAATAGTGTAATTGACTATAATGACATATCTGATACATATCTGTAATCTCTCTCCGATTGTCAGATTGAAAAATAGACAGAGTAATTTCACTCAGCCTGTCATGCAGTTGGATAGAGTATTAAGATGTCTTCACCCTGGATTATCTGGTATAATGCCGAATATTTAGGCAGAATTCACACAATTGCTTAAAAATCCATGCAATGCTTCAGGTTTATGCATAATGCATTCAATAAAGCTCTTTCAGCATGCAAAGGATTCAAACAATGCACAGACCACCAACCTCAAGTGTATCTCCAAGTTCTCAGGCATACAGAAAACAAGTACAAAAAGCAATCTTCAGTTATCTTCTTGGGTCACATGTAATTCTACATAACTCCTACCGCAGCAGGAGAGGCAATCCCTGTCGAAGAACTCTAGTGCAGTTCTTACAGTCAGAGCCATTTGTTTCCTCTAATTTAGAATTCAGTGATAAATTACTTAATGATCAAAACATAATTCTTACAATAATATATGTAATATTTATCAGGTGTTAATACACAGCAAATGGAAATATGTGAATTTCAAACATAAACTAATACAAAATTATATGAGCGTAATAATCACTTTTAAAAGCTAGTTGCACTTTTCAAGTCTTATTTTTCAAATAGTGTTTATTTTTTCACTGCTATAATTCAGTGTCAAAGATAAAAGATAGAACTCATGGTAACATGTATAAGAAACTCATATGGGATAATGCCAGATCAGCTATGAGAAAACAGTTCACCCCAATCCTAAACTGGATGTGGGATTAAATCATAGACGTTTCCATTTAAACAAGTTTCTAGACTATCTCAGCCTTTTTAAGATGTAGGGGTTTTGACCTATTCTAAGCAATCTGTTTTAGAATCTCTTTTTAAAACTGCATGTTTCACTCCACTCATAGAAATGTAAAATGAGGGTGACTGTAAGAGATACTGGTGGGATGTGTTGTTCTTTAACACCTATTTAGATAACATAAGGAGCAAAGTCTGCTAAGAGTGTTCCAGTACAGACCCGCTCAATTTAAAAGAGTCATTTCAGTGGAACATCATTGTTAATCAAAATGGTCAATACTGAACCATTTTAAAAGCTTCTGGGAGCACTTTCATATCTTTATGCTCTGTAACCGAGGATGGACACTTGAGTCCCCCTGGGTTTGACTGCTCAGGATTCTGTTGCTTTTGGAAATAAATGTTTGTATTCATTTGAAATAGTTTGGTTCTTTTTTGATTCCCATATTGCATAGCAAATACAATATGTTGTCAGAACAAAAGGGTTTGATCAGTCCCAAGCTTGTTCTTGAATTTTCTCTCTCGGAGAATTTGAAAGAGACAGGTTTTCATTCTGACTTGTGGTGAAGCAAAATGTCAAAGCCTCCATGTATTTTAGGAAACATTTCCAACCTTTGCAGGTAAAAATGCATAGCCCCACCCTTGCACAAACTGGTTTCAAAATTGTGTGTTCAAATGGGTTCTGATCCACTACATGCTTTTCTGTCTGCTGTAATGAAAACCACGTATAATTTGGCTCAAAGCTACAGAGAATGTCTGTTATACAATTGATCACGCCCTCTGAATGTATAATTATGCAGTTGGTTTTTTTTTGAAAATGAGGATCATTGTGTCTCTCGTTCAAACAATACAAGCTGCTTGGTAATATGCCATGAATATTTCTTCACACAAGTCAAATTGTGTGAAATTACATAAAACCAAAAGAAGTAAGGTTGTGAGAGCAGGGATTGAAACAACCCAAAGTACTGTCTGAAAGGAAAAGTGTACAAATGCTCCATCTGAACTACCGTATCGCAGCCTTTCCTTCAAAAAACTGAATTCTTTGACTGCAAGCACCTATACGTCTGTGGTCACTGATTGGATACAGGTACAACTGCACTACGAAAAAAATAGCCAAACAACTTCTGTGAAAACACTCAAATGCTCTGCAGTGAAACACGACACTAAAGTCTACCCAAATGTGCATCTAAGGGCAGGTTAGATTCCCTGAAATCAGTATGTGAGAAGACTTGAATAATGATGGTTTTAGACATATCAGAAAAGGAAAGAAACCCAAGTGTCCTTGAGTTTTGGAGAAACCACTTTGAAGAATATTCAGATCCTCCTGAGTGTTACTATCCAATATCCAATGCCAGGAATTCTAACAGTAGCCTACAAAAGTAAAGTATTCAGTATTCTGGGATTCCAAATTAGCCGAGGGAAATTTGGAGAGAATATGCAATGAATACATTTTGAGCGCAGGGGATGAGAAAGTACGTAGAAAGGAGATAATTGAGGAAGAGAAAGAGGAGATTGGATAAACTGCTATAAATCTGTATGCTACCATTAGCACCAAAAAAATGATTTTATTATTGAAGTCAAAATAATTTTCTGGTTTTGGCAGTTAAAACCTAACTTTTTGAAAAGAAACAATATTTCAGGTTTAATCAATGTGAAAATGTTGCTGAAATTATTTAATATGTGTTATAACAGACACCTCGAATGTATTTTTAAGCATGCTCACTCAGGGAAAATCGCACTACACCGAAGGAAGAGCAGCATTCTCTTTAGATCTTGGCTGTACTAAAATAGACTTCAATATAGCTGTCCCGTTGGCGGCAGCGCTATTTGTATTTTTCTTCAGTGAAACTTCAATGAGGAAATGAGCTCTCATGTGAAGTAGAGATGCCACATATGGAACCGGGAGTTAGTCCTGAACAATCTGCTTCTGCTTGCATGGGACGGCTCAGGGCTGTCTGACGACGCGAGCTCAAACCCTGGCATTTGCTTAGCTCGATCCTACCTGTGCCCCGGTACGGACAACCTCACCCAGAGAGGCTGAATCAGGACTGAAATGGGTGAGAAGGTGGGTTGGCTGATACTAAAAAATGGCAGAGACCTGTGTAAAAGTATTTGGTTTAGGATATTTATTTTTTTTCTCCTGACCTTCTCACATTCCTCTGGCAGAACCTCATGCCACGCTGTCCATCTATAGCTTTAGAGGAAGCTGCCACTCAAGCTACTGTATTATCTCGTTCCTGTGTTTGGGTTTGTAATTCTCAGTAAAAACTCGAAGCTGCAATGATGTTGTAGATAGCCTTCATTTATCAGCTAATTTGGCATTGAACAAAAGCGTTATTTTTCATTGAAAACCTCAGTAGTTCATTTTTTGTTATGCTTATCTTCCAGAAGAGCGCCACTGTGTCTTGCTGATGAGAGAATTAGTGTTCTTTGTATTCAGGGCATGCTAAAAGTTTTTTTCCCCCGACTCATCCTCAAATGTGGTGTTATTCACATAGTTTTAAAGGTAATTGTAAGGCTTTTACTTTTCAAGGTGAAAGGCTGTAGCTTTTACAGTTTCATTTTTTATACTTCACATTTACTACAGTACTGGGTTATTGTCATTATTTACTCTTCCATTTGTCCAATAAGATCCTGTACTACAGAAAAGGGAGAGGTTTGTTCAGACACATCCTTCTTGAAATAAATCTTTGCTAATCAAGCAAGATAGTGATTTTTCTTTCCACTCTTTGTGCTTAATGGGTTTGTTTGGTCTATCTTGTTGCTCTTCAAAGGAAAATCAAAAAGGAAGGGAAAAACTTGTTCCCTCTTCCCTCTTTCAGTTTTTTATGATGTGGACAACATTAATTTTCTCAAGTGTGTGCTTTAACTTCGAGTTTTATTTTAGAATATCGGACTGAAATACCAGTTCCTTCACAGAAGAGCAAATCTAGCCATTCAGAGGGTGAAATACACCCAGCTTTTAACAAATGCAGGGGAAAACCTAATGCTTCTAGGGGAAACCAGAGAGAACCCACTTCTCTGGCTATTTTGGGAGACAAAGCTGAAAGGGAAAAAGCTGACAAGGTAGTAAAAACTGAACAAGTGCTACAGTATTTAAGGAAATTATGTTTATTCTGTTTACAAGACCAATTCTACAATTTCTTGTATTCTCAGCTACATATTTATAATAGTTCTTTGAAAAACATTTTCTTGTTCCATATTTTACCAGCAGGTTTTACTAGTTGGAGCAAAATAATCCAATGTACTTTTCACATATAAAGTCCCAGAGGGGGTGGGGAAGAAACTGTATGATGTTATTTAATAATCAGTGCCATAATATATATGCACAAAAAAAAAAAAAAGGGTTGGACCATTAATCTTAATTCTGCCATTTTATGACTGTTGAGTGCTTCCTTTCACAGCCTTACTGTCCTCTTGCTGTATGTTTCATATGTGAGACGAAGGGATGAATAAGAGTCATTAATTTTCAGTGTTTTTTCATCTACATCAGTATGCAAATATGTCATGCATAATCCTTTGTTAGCATATCCTGAGTGCTAGAGTCCTTTTTCACCTGCATTCACAGAATCACAGAATGGCTGCTGTAGGAAGGGACCTCTGCAGGTCGTCTTGTCCAACCCTGCTCAAGCAGGGCCACCCAGACCCAGTTGCCCAGGACCACGTCCAGTTGACTTCTGAGTGTCTCTGAGGATGGAGGCTCCACAACCTCCCTGGGCAACCTGTGTCAGTGCTCTGTCACCCTCGCAATGAAAAAGTGTTTCCTGATGCCCAGTCGGAGCCTCCTGTGTTCCGGTTTGTGCCCGTTGCCTCTGGTGCTGTTACTGGACACCACTGAAAAGTGCCTGGCTCCATCCTCTTTGCACCGTCCCTACAGGTATTGATATACGTTGATAAGATCCTGCCCCCTGCCCCAGCCTTTTCTTCTCAAGGCTAAACAGTCACAGCTCTCAGCCATTCCTCAGGAGAGACGCTCCAGTTCCTTAATAATCTTAGTGGCCCTTTGCTGGACTGTCTCCAGTATGTCCATGTCTCCACTGAATTTAGGAGCCCAGAACTGGACAAAGGACTCCAGGTAAGGCCTCAGCAGTGCTGGGTAGAAGGGTAGGGTAGTAATAGTAATGTTATTATTACTTACTAGGGTCGTCCTTCAGAGGAAGGACCTTCCTTCATCCGCTAAATGATGCAGAATAAATGCATGGGCTTCCTTCTCCAAATCAATGTGCAAGAGAGACTTCAGCAAGCCCTCCATCCATATCACAGCTATGACCTCTAACACTGAAAGCCACAAGGCGGGAGGTTCAACTAAAGAAAGTAGACTGTGTCCCATTGCTATTTCCATTGATCCTGTTTCTATTTAAATAAATGAATGGTTAGAGGGAAGAATCATCTGTCATCATAAGAGCCTGGCTCTTGCCCTTTAAAGTCAGAACTTTCTCAGTTTTAGTGCTAATGACAGATAAGGAAGGGAAGATGTAACTTTTTACTGAAGGAGGGCTAAGGTTGGGGTTAAGTTTAGGCTCAGGAAGATTTGAGTAGGAATGAGAAAGACACACTCCCAGTTGTGTCAAATTCCTCGTTGATGCAACTGCTGAGGATTAACAAAAACACTAAATGCTGGACAACAAAACTGGTTACCAGTGTGTTGAGTACAAGGGTTCACGACTATTGGCAGTGTGCATCTCACTTCCATTCCCATCCTTGGGGAGCAATTTCATCCATCTATACTCTGGTATCCCACTACTGAAAGGAAACACTGAAAACCAGATTCTGCCCATGTGACAGGAGTGGAGGGTCTGTTCTCCCACTCCTGCCATGGCAATTTTGGTAAATGTGTAAATGACCTTGTGCATTTTTTTGGGCAATAATAGGTCACTTCAGTAGAGCCCTGAGTGCAAATATAGCAAAGTGCCATGTGACAGCTAATATCCTTTCCCCCCCATACAGAAATAACCACTTCCTTTTGAAAAGTAATTCAGAATATCTGAGTCATTAAGTGTCTGTCTTAAAATGTGATTTCCATCACGTTGCTGTTTTTGTGGTTTGCTTAACATGTGAGTTATCTACACCAGCCCTTTTTACTGTTTCAGATTCATGCCCTGGCTGACTCTGGGGGAAAAAAAGATAAAATTTTGAAGCAAAATGTGATATTTTATGAATTACTGTAGATTTTTGTTCGTTTTTTCCCCCCCTCCAGTATTGTTATCTGACTTACTGGAGTTACGTCAGTGATGGACTTGGCACTTTCTGTCCAATGCTTTGAAAGGGGAGGCTGTTGCCTATAGCAATAGTAAAAGTAACCTTAAATAAGATAGCCAGGAAATCTGCTGAGTAAATCAAGTAGGGTAATCTCAGTTTAACTAGATCTAACTAGCACTATTAGTTAAATTTATTTACTACTACTAATACTACTATTAATGATAGTAATACTAAAAGAAACCAAAAATGAGAGGAGTGATAGTAGTATCAAACTTCTTTACATTTCCTCCAGTGTCCTGTTTCTCCCTTCTCTTACAGTTTTTTCACCGTCTAGGCTGTCTTTTTATATCAAAGGCCCAGTATAATTAAACAAACGAGTAGTGCAGTCTTTAAGTCCTCCCTCTGAATAACTTGCCACCCAACCTTCCATTTAGATATATAATTTCCTCTTCTAGGAAGGTGTTTACGCTTTCTTACCTACCTCAACTGCTTAACATCTGATCCTTATCTTGTCCTTTACTTAAACATTTGCTCATCTCCCAGTCAGGAGGTGTTAAAGTTGCTTCCTTTCCCTTTGTTATTTCAGAGTTTGTGCAAATACAATTATATTGCCATAGTTTCTGTGCAAGATAACATTCCAAGAGGAGATTTTTGAAAGCATAAAAAGGCTGGTAGTTACAGTCTTATTTTAAATGTTGTAGCCTACAGTTTAAGAAGTATGAGTAGAGACACGGCTGTCATTGAGGTACATATCCCATGAGCATGCACTCAGCTTACAGATTTGGGACAGTTATTCTGCAGCTAAACCTAGAAACTTGAGTCAGGATCTGAAAGGCGGACTGGTACGGTTTTTTAGACGTGAAAATAGTTTTCCAGATTTCTGGGGTTTTCAAGCCCATAGTTTTTACTTAGGAATAGTTGTATTGTAATCTCGTAACTTTTGTTTTACATATGAAAAAGCTTTTTCTGGCAGATGGAAATCAATGTTCTACCTGAGCATGCATCTGCTCCGTGATAACTGAATTCAAAGGAGGGAGGAAGAAAGTGGAGGCAGCATTCAGTTTCTCAAGTAATTGTCTTTTAAAAGACTCCTGAGGGCCACAGACCCTGTGGTACACTGCATTAAACACCTAAATGACCATTTCATTGTGAAACGAACAAAGCATTAGATGTCCATTCAGGGGAAAGCCTCAGTAAATGAAAGTGCATTCACTGCTTTTCATTTCACTTTCTCCACAGATAGTACTGCATCCCTTAACACGAGGAGTTAAGCTTAGAGCCTGTGTGTTTTCACGTGCTTCAAAATGCACAGAATTGTGAAAGGGAAGGACTGGATATTTCTTAGTAGCTTTTTTTTTTTTTTCAGTATGCTATTTATTTCACTGTTAATCTCACTGCTATTTTCTTGCAACTGAAGACTGTTTGGATCACTGAAGGGATCATTAAACCACTTAACAATGACATGGTCCCTCTGCTGAAAAGCCGTGGAAGCAATTTGCAGAGGTGTATGTCCCCCAAAACAGATTCCAGGAACAATCCAGAGCAGTTAAATAGAGCAGCTCCTTTATTTGTGGGTGAGACTCATTTATGAACATTGCACTCTGTTTACTTCTTCATTTCTGCTTTTACTTACAAGCCTCAAATGTAGAAACAGTAGACCAAAAGAAGCCGTGAATAGCACAAAGAGCTGATACAGCTGCTGCACAATGAAAGCATATTTGAATTTCTATGCATGGCATTTAGAGAGAAGAAAGAAAAAAAAGCTTGCATAGAATTTAATTATATTGGGTAAAATTAATCTCTGCAGTAACTCCCTGAAATTAACAGAGTGCTTTTTTTTTTTTTTTTTTTTTTTGAGCCAAAGGAACATTATTCTTTCGTTTTAGTAAGTACAAAATTAGTGATTGGTGCAAAGTGAAGTTTGAGATTTTATATCAGTTTAAGTTACGGCATCCATGTTTAGCCTTTCCTACAAAGTTACTTTCTTAATGGGACCAAATATACCACATAAAGAAAAATAATTCTTGTGTAGACTTTTTTCTTTAAGTTTGTTTAGTTTTTCCCCTTTTTGCCACTATCAGGTCAAGATTTTTAACAGTGACACGCACCTGACTCTATTTAATTTTTTTTTAATTATCCATTGATCTGAGATTTTTTGTTGCAACTAATGAGTTAGAGCTTAAAGCCAGAAGAACTGTATCTCAGTTTAATTAGTGTATCTGAAACTGAGAAAAGAAAAGATAAAGGAAGAACAAAGAAAATAAAGTTGTTTCTACCAGTTGTGCCGAGATGAAGTTGCTGTTTACCCTTTTCCTTTGTATTAAATAATCTAGAAGTTCTGCTCTTTTTGTATTTAAGACTGTATGTAGCGTCACATAGCTCAATATGACTCCCCCTTTTTTCCCATATACTTCAGTGATGGTATCTCTCTCTTTGTCCCAGATAAAAGGAACTTTTGCTGCTTTTATTCAAATCCTAATGAGCTGGGCAACCACCTGAGATTCCACCAGATGCCTGCAACTCTTTACCAGCGACTCTCATCTCATTTGGAGCTTCAATTCAGATTTGACATACGAAACAGAAATATTTTACTAACTCAAACCTTCAAGCTTTTGTGATGCATGACATCCGTAATCACTAGCATCTCCTGGGCAATAGTTCATGTGTTTTGAGTCCATAGGTGGAAACAGTAAAGCAATTAGGTATGTCCACAGGCTACATGAAGAAAGTACAATCACAGGTGCTTTTACTATTCTCCTTTTTACAGACATAGTATTTTGCATCAATAGCATGTTCGGATATAGCAGTGCTCTGTGAAGGCTGATATACATTAAAAGGCTGGTAGAGCATGTTATTATTTAAAAATGCACTGAGGACATAGAACCTAGTTTTCATTAATATTACTTGTCCGTTTCATTTTTAGGTCTTCAAAAAGCTACTCAGAATGAGTGCAGGAAGAAAAGTATGTGCGCCCATGTGGAAAAAAACGTGTGCTTAGATAACCCTAGCAGTCCTGGTAATAAATTAGCCCTATCACAGACCATTAGATACTTGGCTCAATAATACCCAGCATTTAATTGCTGTATAAGGATCAAGGAAGATCTAAGAGAAATGGATGTTCATAACTAAGGGTGTTGGCTGGAAAAGGATAAAGGTTGGGACAGTGCTGTAGTAAAAGGTACTGTTTTATTTGAAGAGCTTCCACGAACAAAAGGACCAAGAAGATTTTTTTTACCCTGGAGTATCAGAGCTGCTGCCCTGTGTTTTGGGGTTTTTTTGCTTACTTTTTCACAGCTCTTATAACATCTTCAATGCATTGTACCTAAATGCACGTAGTGCACTTCTCCGATATTTTCCTTCCCCTCTTGCTGTCTTTTATGTAGTAATCAATGTAAAAGGAGTACAATACAGCACTGTTACTTGAAGCCAAATCAAGTCAACAAAAAGGCATTAGCTTTGTAGATGGGAAGGAGGCCCGAGTTGTTCTTGCTTATCTGCTTTGTGGCCTTCATTCTGTCACTTTATCTTCTGGGACTCTTTGAGCCCTTCAAGGCTCTGATTCTCCTTCCATCCGTTGATTGCTTGTACTGTCCCTCTTGCTGTCCTTGTGCAGTATCTCACATGATGCAGGTTGACCTCAGCTCTGTCACAAGGTGAGATTAGGATAGCGCCACTTTCTCTGTCATCTGAAGGCGATACATCCTGGTGGAGAACTGTTTGCTATGCAAGCTTCATCATTCATTGTTTGGCATGGATATGGTAGCCACAATCAAACTCTGCTAATCATTGTTGATTCCTTTTCTTTTCTACTTTGTAAGTCTTCTCTTATCTCTTATCCAATTACATTAGTATCCGTACTCTTACATTTTCTAGATATACATGATGCTAATATTTGATCTCTGCTTCAGACAGCATGATTCCGCACAAAGATTATAAATGTAAGGAATGTGTGAAAGGTGGGTATTCTGATGTAGAGTATGGGATGAACAAAACCTGGACCCGCCCACAAGTAGTTTATGGGAATGTTACTCTGGCCACTGTGAAGCAAAAAATTCTGCACATCTTCTTGTGAGTTTTAAACCGATGATATACTTTTAAATTTTTCAGCATATGCTGTACGTTTGGGCTTCAGTGAATTAAAATATGTAAATAGAAACAGCTGCGTGAGGGACATCAGAGAAATACCAACCATGAGAACTGTGCTGCATAAAGATGAAGTATACGGAAGGACACAGATTTTTCTATTATTAATGACATGGATTGCTTTGAACAAACACAAGCAGACTAGAGTAATAACAAAGTCATGAATTAAATAGTGGCTTAAAGGTAAAAGTCACGTAGCACTGCTGCACATGACACCTTTACACTGAAGTCCATTCAGTTGGGAACTAAAAGAGGATGATCCTGGTTTTGAAGAGAAGAAATCATGAATGGTTTAGAGAAGTTACCTTATTCTCATAATAAAAGGAAGTGACATCATGCACATATTGCTTCAGTCTTCAGATATTTTCTTCCCAAAAGAATTTGATCATATTTTCTTTCATCAGTATAATACCAACTGATTTACTCAGAAGCTACTTTTCTTAATTTGTAAGTGATAGACAGGTGGATCAAAACAAACTCATTTTACATAAATACATGGTCATGTTTATAGCTGGTTGCTGTTATTCACAGAAAATTTCTGCGAGTACTAACACCGTAATGAATAGGAGGAAGCAATAAAAATAAATTAATGGAGTCTTTTTGCTGAAAATGGCACAAATCTAAGGAGTCTGTCAGCACATCTGGCATCCCAGTAATGCCTTTGAAGGCAGGTGGGGACAAAGATCATCCTTCCTTTAGGACTGTCTGAACTGGCTGATGTATGGGAAAGCAGAAGCTGAACAGGATACTAGCTTGAAGGTTGCATGTATCTACAAGAAACTGAAACACAAGCTCTATCACAGGAAGAACTGCATTGCTGAAAGCTGCTGAAATAGATTGCTAGATTCAAACAGAAGGACTTCTCTTCGAGGTCTATTAGATATGGTTGGGCTTGGTATATCATGATATATGTACATATACTTGAATGTATACATGTATATATAATATGTATGCATATACAATGTGTATATACACACACATAAGGAGTAGGATTAATCTTATTTAGCTATAGCAGTTTATCACAGGTATCCTGTCCGCTGCAGTTGAGTGGACTCTTTATAATCAATGGAGGTACATGAGGCCTTCCAGATGTTAAAGAGGGGGTGAATCACCCTTTGGAGGGTATCTGTTGACAATTCAGGGCACCCTCCCTAATTTAAACTAAACATTCAAATTGTGTCCTGCTAAAATGAAGTGAAGTGATTCTCACCTCTTATCCCCTGCAATTCCAGCCGGGCTGTCATCACTGTTAAAAAAATATGTGTTTTTTTTTCCTGTGGCTCTACCTTCAATTTCCAGCCATGGAGTCTTATCACACCATCGTGTGCTATGTAGAAGATCTCTCTCCTACGAAATCTTGGTTCAGATCAACGGATTATGGTGAAAGTCTCACATGCATAAATTAAGTGGATTATAGTCCTGTAATTAGCCACATGAATTTTCTTTGAGGTCTCTTGCTTTTTTCATACCACACACTATACCAGTGCCACCACCAACAAATACAAGGTTGCCATGATCTTCCTAGTTTATATTCCCTTGTTTAACCCCCCAGCACGTTTTTAATTTTATAGCAACTTTGGGAAGTCCTCTTTGGATTATTTATCCATCATGACCAGCAAGTCTGGCAGCCAAAGGCTGGAGATGCCGGCTCCCAACAGCAGCTGCTGCTCCACTGCCCACATCTGGCTGTCTGGTCAGGAGTCTGGCAGCTGGTAGCCTTATTTGCCACCCACACGGATATGTGGTAAGAACCCAGCACTCTGTGGCAAGTACAGGAAGATGCATTTGGCTTTTGCTGGAAGTCTGGGAAGCATGACTGTGTGTTTGTCCATGTCCATGTGAGGGTTGGGGTGGGTTGTTTCTGTATTGGAAGGAAGAAGCAGCTGCCTGACACCTGGGTATGGCCACAATGATTGCCAGGCTTGAATCCTCCTCCTGGATTTTATCAGAGGAGACAGAGTTCAGGGTAAAGGAAAAAAATCCAGTTAAATGGAGAAACAAATGCATCTAAAACTTGAGAGCAGGTTTCAGTTGGGTGATACAGTATAGGTTTTTAGCTATTTTATAGTAACTTTAAAAAATACCTAGTTTTTCCTCAGATTGTGATGCATTTTAATGGTAATGTTTTGGGCCTATACCTAATTGTGAGACATTAGAACTGACATGTCAGTTTACAAATGATTTACAAAATCTTGTAAGAGAGTTCGTAGTTATTTTTGGCAGATTCACACTCACTGTGCCAGTAGAAATCAGATTTTCAGTTGGTAGAGTTACACGTTAGAATTGCCCTTTCACTGATGTAGTGACAAATGTGTTTTATATCATTCCCTGAAGACCACATGGAAGTGATGTTAAAATCTCTCATTTGATCTAATATGAACTGCATTTCTTTTCTTCCAGAGGCACTGAACTGCCTATTGGCATGATGTTTTGGTGATAGGAAAAGAGAGAAAGCAACTTCTTTTTTTTTTTTAAACAAAGTATGAATTAGGATTTTATAGCTGCAAGAAAATGTAGGGAACTAAGAAATACTAGTTTAAGTGAAATTTAGCCAACAAAGTGGTGAGTCTGCACAGAAAGTGGCATCAGTATTGTATTCATCTTCCCATTAAGGATCTGGGTTCCAGGTTTTGTTTCAAGGTACATGTTTTCTGCAACAACTCAAGCTAGACAGTTGAATTTAAACCTTCTGGTTTTGACATGACTTGTAAATAACGCTCGTTGAAGCGGTGTAGGTCATCTCTACACATCAACTGTGGCCTTCCTGAACCTGATGCAGATCTTGTTGAAATGGCTGAAAAGCTGCTCATTCGCTTTAGTAGGCTTTGGGTCTTGTCTTCAGAATCTCTTACCACCTAGCTAGATTTATTGCCAGTGCCAAGTACTAGCACCCTCTATTCAAGATTGGTGAAAGCTTCATTTCATAAGACTCACTTGTCTTTGTGACCTGATGTTTGGGGGGTTGTGAGCTTGCTTGAACATCAGAATGTCATATTCCAGCAAACGAGAAAATATTCCTGTGGGTGAGGGTGAATCAACTCCTGTGTCTGTGTTAGTCACTGCGGAGCTGTCTGGGTGCAGTACAATCAGCTCTTTGCGTTTAGAAAAGAAACCAGTAATACATGCAAAGCAGGCCATCCTTCCCCCATTTGTTTCTGTGAAGATAGCAGAAATACTTATATTTGAAAAAGAACCAAAGCCAAGAAGCAGGAGCTAACATCCCCATGTGAATGTAGTCTATTTTCTTAAGATTTGTTTCATCTTCTTCTAAAATTAAAGTGTTTGTGTTTGCCTGAAGAATGACATGCAGCCTTAGGTAAATTTTAGTAATATTGCTAGTTTCCATCTCTCCTATTCAGTGCCCTCTACAATGCAGAATTGTGATCTGCCCTTTTTGCTTTTTGTTTTATGCTTACTGGGAGTGTGGCTTTGGTTCCTCACACATTTCTTAACACATATAGACATTGCCGTTGATTAGTTTACCCTTTTGCTTCTTCAGCCTGGGTGAACCGGATACTAGCCTATTACATGTGTTATTTGTAACTCTTCTTATTCATAATTAACTGCCAATTCTGGAAACCATGTGTTGCTTTTGTTTTCTGTAGAAGTACCAGGTATATTTTCTAGACTAGCTCTATTAAAAGAGTAGTAATGAAAAACAAAAAAAACAACGTTGTCCTCTGTGATGCTATTTTTCTTGGAAAATTGGTTTATCAATCATTTACCACCTGCTTGTCAACCAAGCTGAATTTTTTAAGAGGTTTATCTGTATAAGGCCTGTGGGTAGTTGGTTTATGCCCTGACCTTTGTTTTTGTGGCTGTTTCTATGGCAGAGATTGCCCATTGGGCTTATTACAGCAGCTCTTCTGCAGTTAGCTGGAAGTCGCAGCTCTTGTTGCTCCTCACACTTCTGTTGTTTGGGTTCTGTCTTCGAAACAATGTATGAAGGCTTGAGTTGAAATGTAATGGATGTTCATGTGGCTGTATATTCTTTAGTTCCTGTCAGCTGTGCAGCAAGTCTTCATTTTTCCACCTTGTTCAATAAAGCAGTAAGAGGAAGAGACAGAGAGCAGAGGCAAGACTCTGACGTTGATTTACAATACCATCGGTTTTCAAGGACTAGCGGCGAGTAACATTTAAATTCCCTGCCTGAGTGCAGCTACGTCAAAACAAGTCACAGATTTACCGTATCATATTTATTTTCTTTCAAAGACAAGTACCTCTGCAAATATCTACTGTAACCTGCTAGGAGAAAAAATTTCCACGAGCTCATCAGATAGTGGCTGACCTTTTGGGAATTTTCTTCACTGTTGAGATTAAGTGTTATTTAGCAGTCATTGAGGTGAAGTGTTCTTCCTTTAGGCAATCTTTCCTTTCCTCAATATATCAGCCAGCATTTTCTCTCAGGCTTTGGCTTCAGCTGTTTATTTATTAACCTCAGGTAATATCTGGCTCTGATAGTGGTTTCTCTGGTGTGACAGTTTTCCTCTAGGGATGCCACTGAAAATATTCCTGAGGCTATCAAACAGCCACCAGCTAAAAATGCCTTCTTGCAGCTAACATGGTGTTATACTTCTTAATAGGAAACCTACAATGCTGACTGATGGGCATTATCTCCCACATCTTAACGCTTCTCAGGATAACAGCACTGTCGTTAGCTTACTTTTATATTTCTTCCTTATAGTATAGTCATGAGAATATTAAGAAAAACAGAACAGTAGATCCTAGTGTCTCTTAAACCCCTGTCTTCTCTTCCACCACATGTTTGCTTCAAGGCATTCAGTAGGACTAATTGATTGTTGTGGTGGGTTGTAGTCCTTGCAGGGATACATCTTACAAAGTATTCCTTCTTTCCCAAGCAAAATCTATTGACCTTTGTTTTGCAACAGCTTTCCTAGTAACCACAGATAGAATTTTGTTGTGAAGGGGAAAAAGAAATGAATTACCAAACCAACACAAACCTTTAGCTAAGCAAAATGTCAGCACCATTTATTGCACTGTAGGTGATAACGTTGACACTACTTAGTTGGAAAGTACCCAGAGGCACCCGTTAGAGGAATCTGCTATTACAACCTGTAGTGATTTCAGACTTTCAATTAGAATAGTCCATCCCACCCACACTTTTTAATGTCTCCTGCTCAGAATTGAACTAAAAATGCAAGTACTTGGTGCAGTATTCAATGCCTGATGCCTGTTGTTATGTTATCAGAAATCAAATTTGTCGTTACTTCTAAAGAAAATGGTTAATGTCAAGTGTTTAAACTACTTGTGTGTTAAGTCAGTGTGGTGGGACAGCAGCAAAGCACCCCACAGCCTCTTGCTCGTGCACCCCACGTGGGATGAGGGAGAGAATAAGAAGAGCAAGTGTAAGAAGACTCCTGAGTTGAAATAGTTTAATAAGTGAAAGAAGTAAGATGAAAAAAGCCTGACAAAACAGGTGGTGCAAAGGCAGTCACTCGCCGCCTCCCACAAGTAGACTGATGCCCAGACAACATCCAAGCAACAGCTCCCTCCCCAAAACCCCACTTTCCTCAGTTTTTAATGCTGTCATGACATCATATGGCAGGGGGTATGGTCAATTTGAGTCAGCTGTCCTGGCTGTGTCCTCTCCCAGCCTGCTTGCTGTGGGGACAGAGTGGGATGCAGAGAAAGCCTGGGTGCTCAGAACACTGGTCTGCTGCCAATGCTGTTTTAGCCACAAATCCAAAACACAGCACTTACGGGCTGCTGTGAGGGTGGTGATCTGCACCCCAGCCAGACCCTGTCCAGTCAGCAATAGCTGAAAAATCAGTTATGATGAGGGGAGGAGAAATGCCTATGTAGAGCCATACCATGCCTTTTTTAGTTATGTGCAATCTAAAAATTTCTTTTTTTTTAATAAGCAAAACGTTTCAATCAAGTTTTTGTTGGGCAACTGCCACCAATATTTCTTTTTGGACGATGTTCTCAGCAGATCCATAATCCTTCAAATATGAAGTCATTTTCTTAACATTATTTGCAAGGAAATAAATTGCAAAGCAAGTTCATTAATTTTGCAAGAGAATACTTGCAAAATTACTTGTCTTAGATTCAAGGTGAGCTGGAAGCAATGCATTCTTTTAAAGAGAACAGCTCTAAATAAAAATGCATCCCAAGTACTATACAAATAGCATAGAGGGGAAAAGTTTAGGTTAAGGTCTAATTTATTCAGTATAACATTAAATCATAGCTTTATGATGTAACCAAATTTAAATTTTGTGCAAGGTCAGCACGTGGCTGAAGTCAGAGTTGGAGGATGTTATAACAACAACATCCTGATTGCTGACCTAGGGACAATTTATAACTTAAAATCTTAAGCTTTTGTTAAACCCCATCTGATTCAGCTTTACTAATATTAAATATAATTGTGTTTATTCCAGCTGGCAGTATTATGGCTACACAGTGGAAGGTAAGTACATTTGACTGCTGAATGTAAGAAATTTGGGCAGTGGGATTCAAGATGATAGAAAATAAAGAAAAGCATAGTTCTAAGATCTGAAAGGCACTTCAAACCCCCTATGTACAATCTGGCATTTCATATACCAGCACTAATTCAATCTAGATGGATATCATAAGAAAATTTTAAAAATATCTGGTGTGTAAAATGGGTTTGCTTTTCCCTTTGGCATAGATGTTGAAGGAAAAATGAGCACATAGGATACTAATGGGAAAAACCACATGTGAGTACAAGAGTTATGTTGAACACTGAAAATATGTTCAGGAAAAGAAATACTAACGTGGAATAATCTGAACAAATTACCATAGAACAGTGCTACTCAAACAGCAGATACTGTTAATTACTATTAATTTTCAAATCTGAACCTACAGTTTCCCCTGCTTGAAGGAGCTGAGTTGCATATTCTAAATTACTATTACTTGTCATCCTTTTTTTTCTGTCTGGAGCCCTGTGAAAACCTCAGGGAAGAAAGAAAAAAAGAGATTTTTCTGTCCTCCTGTTTTTGTTGTCCTATTTTTTGCTGATACTGAGGATAAAGTCGATGTGGCCTTTAAGAAAAGGGAAATTAAACTGCTTTTTATTTACTCTGAGAACTGAGAAAGCTATCTTCTATGAAATGTTATTACAGCCTATAGATCCGTTTGTCACCCCAATAAGAGCATAGCTGTTTGCTCTCCTAGTAAGTTGCAAATAAAAGAATTTTTCAAGTTATATATATTCACATGGATAAGTAAATATTCATAGCCTCACTTCTTGCTGTTACAACAAATTGCAATAATTGAGAAAGAAATATATTTATTTGTTTTTTTAGTATGTGGGCAGAAAGAGGTTATCTTTTCCCAATTTAGAAAGCTGTCTTTAAGAGGGATGAAGAGTTGAAATCTAAGTATAGGCAACTCTAGGTCTTTTTGGAAACATTTAAATTCAAATTCTCTCACAGGATGAGAAAAAAAAAAAAGAGTTTGTTTTGTTGAGGTCTTTACAAAAGAGGTGGAAATAATGTGGTTTCCAAGGCTAGATTGAGTGTTACAATTCAACTGTTCAGTAGGGCTTACTTTCAAAGGTATGTGAACACAGCAATGCTAATGTAAGTATTGAATCCACCTGTGTGAAAAGAGCTGGATTAACAAAGCAATCTGCAAGGAGTGCACAAATCTCTGCTTAGTTTTTTTTAAAAATGGGAGAGGAATGTTTTGTCTTCCGTGCACGGCTTTGAAATGCATTCCTTCATTTTCCCTTGTTCTGAAACCTCCACCAGTTGGTAAGTAGCATGTGCCTATGTTGTTAGAAGTTACTGCTCAACAAATTTGCACTGAAGGTTTGCAGCCTGTGAACATCCATACACTGAACGGAATCCCTCTGTGGTAACAATTTCAGAAACAAATTTTGATGGGAGAAGTGAAAACTTCGAATTTGTACATACAGCTTGCCACACGAATGTTATGGGCAATGAAAGATGGCTGTTTACTTACATTTAATTTTCAAAGATTTATATCTCAGTTGATGGAACATCTATGATGACAGACATCTTAATGTCCAGGTTTGCACCCGGTGATGACATTTGTGTTGCTAGCAAACTGTGCTTCCTTCATCCACCTTGATTATGGTAACGTGCTGAGCTTGCACTGTACTTCTTGGTGCATACAAGCTAAGATATGGTGCATCAAAGGGCTGGAGAACCTGTCCTATGAGGAAAAATTGAAGAGTCCCCTTCACTGGAAGTTTTCAAGGTGTGATTGGAGAAGGTCCTGGATCATCTTGTCTAGGCTCCCTTTTCCATGAAAGGTTGGACGAGGTGATCCTTTGAGGTCCCTTCCAACCTGGGCTGTTCTCTGATTCTATGATCCTTTGTAACATGTAGAGTGGAGCAATTTTCAAAGCTAGCCTGTAGCCATCTCCTTTTTCGCAGTGACCTTATTTAAAGGTGGAAATGATTACAGAGCAGCCTCTTATGTGTCCTTGATGGTAAAAGTCAATATTGTTGTCTGTTTAATTCTATTAAATATCACATAATCTCTAGTGGGATGTTGCAATATTTATGGCTCAGTTGCCTGTGTTTCAGAACAGATTGCTGGAGGTTGCTTTGGGAATTTCTCTGTTCACAGTGTTCAGATTTAGAAGAATACAAACCTGATGTGCCTGGTATGGCGCATTCCACCGTCTACTGTAATGCACCTGCTGTACATATGGTATTTGAGGAGAAGGACATTTAATATACAGATATCGGGTGGCAGTAGCAATCTCACACTTTCATATGAGGAGGCAGATGGACTTGGACTTATGCAAGGAGTTGGCACATCTGCTCTTGCACTAAGATTCAAAACCTGTTAAATTTATTCTGGTTTTGGTTCGTGGATAGCCATTTTGGTGTAGGCATATCATTTGTTAGGACGACTGTGGTGGAGGCCCTTAAATGTTTATCCGCAGACTGCGGTCACTGGAAATGTGCCTGAAATAATAACTTTTTTTTCCCCCAACAAATGTGTGTCCGAAGTGCATTTGGACATATATGAAGGCAATAGAAAGTCACAGAAGAGTAAAATATAATATTTAAATTGAAAATATTTTGTAAGTTTGAATGGGCAGCAATTTTACATCAAAGGGCTTGAGAGTCTACATGGGGTTGAGGGTTTACATACATTACCAACCAAAGCTTTATATCCGTCCTTCAGAAAAAAAAATCTCTCTTAAAATTCCTCAACAGGTAATTGTTTCCAGGCCTTTGAAGGTGTGTCCTCAAAGTGCATGCTGACAATTACACTAATTAATGTTCTCACTTAGGTTCTGCCTTCCAGACGCAAAAGTTCTCTCAGCTTCACACTGAATGCTATCCGAATTCCCCTTACTTTAAATATTCTCCATAGAAATAATGGTAATACTCTGCCTGTGCTTTCCTGGGGCATTGGTTCCAAGCCTTCTGCCGTTACAGGTGACCTTTCAATAAGGTCACCTTAAGGATAAACTGGCTTTAAAAGAACTTCCCACTCCTTCCCCATGTCTTCGCTGTGGAAGTATCATTGCATTTAATGCAGTAGCCTGGGCCATTTGTATAGTATAATGGTACAATGGCAGATCTTTTTCTGCGTCTGAGATGCTGTTTGACAAAGTCAAGTGAAGTCAAGTCAAGGACAGTCATTAATTCACTCCAACTCCTTTCCCAGCCCCTCACATTTAGCAGGGACATGACCTACTACTGCCACAAGTCTTTGTGGAGCATGCAGATCACTCTGGATTGCAGCGAGTTAATTATTAGTTCAAATTCTGTCATCCTCTTAACGACAGCAAAGCTGTGACCCTTTCAAAGAGATTCAGACCTTTACAGCAGCGCAATGATTTCCCTAGTCTTCCATATCCATAGGGCCAGAATTATTTTTTCTTCTCCAAAGGGTATTTATTCCACCCTTTTTTATGACCTTTTGTAGGACTTGACTGTTAAGTGGACCATCCAGTTTTAATTTTTCTTGAGTGTCTGGATTGAAAACTCTACAACCATAAACTGCCTTCAAGATAAACCTTATGTTTTGGGTTTTTGCCTGAAAAGAAATACTATTTGAGTGGTTCTTCATCTGTGGTCCTCAACTATACTTCTAGCATAAAGAGGAAACTCAGCAACACAAAAAGAACAAAAAAGATACTAACGACATTAATGCTTAGTATTCTAAATTCTGATGTTCTGTTTGGGTGTGATGCAAATACTTACAAAGGCCTTTTGGGGGAAATAATCATTGTAAATGTGCCTCTTGCAGATAAGACAAAGATTTATGGGATTTACTCCTATTCAGGGGATCTATTAAAATATTATCTTTCTGCTGAAATTTGGACAAATCTTAAGCTGAAACTAAACCATCATTGTGCATCACAAAACCAAAATTATACTGCAGAGAAATAAATAATCCACAATTAACAATAAGAAATGCGGGGCATCTTACATACGCATCACAAACAACTGACAATGCCATTCTCCAGCGCACAATGTCAAGAAATCCTGATCCAGAGTCATCTCTAATGTCTAATTATTCTGCACTCGGTTCTTGTTTTGATCTTCTCTGCTAAATGAGTTCCTGCATGGCAGCCAAAGGAAGTGGTGAACCACCCCCACGGAAGACTTTATATTTGGGTTTAAGAATACTTTTATACAAGCTTGCTGTTGTTACTTCAGTAGATATTGCTAATAGTTCACCTCTTTTTCAAGAGGAAAAAAACTTGTCAAAGTGGCAAAAGATCAGCAGTCTTGCAAGTATCCAAATTATGCATTAGGGTTGATGAGATTTCCATTAAAAAGGAAGTAATATAGGCAATTATTTGATATGCTCCAAGTTACTGATGTGATATTGCTATACAAAACCCAGTAAAAAAATCCTCTGTGTTTCCTGTTGAAGTGTGTTTCTAGGTGAAAGGTTCTATGTTACAGCACTGTGGAAGTGTGCATTGTATTGTGTCATGACCTTTCCTGGTGTATAATCTCCAAGGGCTTTCATTACTGAACGTTTAATTTAACTTGAGAGAGAAACCTGCTCTCAGACCTTGGTTACTCTCAGCCTAATACACTGGAAAAATAACACTGTCATGTACCAGCACGGGATACTTTTCTTCTTAGTTCAGAAGAGCTGTTGCTTGATGAGAGAACTGTGTGAGTAATTTCTTATTTCTCACTAACTGCTCTTTCAGTGCTCAGCACACTTTGCTGGTTCAGGTTGATGGAAAATATTAATAAATTTGGATCAAATTTGCTGAATAGCTTCGGTCTCAGTGCACATTTCCTTTGTTCAGAATTCTCCCAAACCTCAAACCACAGAATGATTCAATACTCGTCACAAGTCAAATGAGCAACTCTCAGAATAAAAAGTATTGAAATCAATGAGTCTCACTTGAGTAAGTTAGAAGCACTGCTTTCCAGTGTGATGAGATGGTTGCTTTTTTGAAGCCCCACTCACTATCCCATGCTTACTGTGAACAATCTCTCTGAGCTGGGATTGCCCCGAAAGAGTCATATGCTTTTTAATGGCTGATAAATGAACAAACCAGTTATTTAAAAATACTTTTAATAGCAGGAAAATAGAATAAATACCTGAAGTGTATAATGACTGACAAGAACAGGATAGCTGAGAGACTGTCAGTTGGGGAGAGCCTTACAGCATCCTTCTCCCACAGGCTGAGGCTCATTCCAATGGCCTGATTCTGCCAGTTTCACCTTTCTGGAAGATTCTATCCTTGAAGCAGACAAATTGTACAGAGACCAATGCTGAGACCAGCGTTAGATAATAGGAAATCCTGCTTGAGCCAGAGTCTCCACTGATGCAAACACTGACGGCAGATGGGTCTGACCTTGAGACACCAAATAGCCTGATTCTCCGCAGCTGAAACTGAGCACCCCTTCCGCTGTTGTCAACAAGCGTTAATTGGGTAAGGAATGGAGCCACTTGCAGCCGTTTGGAGTTCAGCTCTGATAGTAGAATATTTCTAATCTCTTCACCAAGCCTGTTCGCACTGGCTAGGACTCAGAATTTACAATGCCACCACTACCTAGGTTGTAAGGTGAGCGGTCCAGCTAGCACACCAAGAATGTTTCAGGAATCTGCTGGGACCTGACGTTTGCAGCCCCATTCAGACTATCCAACTTTTACTACCAAGTCACATTTTTATCTTTTACTTGAGTTTAAATACAAAATGTGTTCAGACAGACCGGGAAGACTCCAATCTAGAATTTAAATAATGTTTTTCTTCAGTATCCTTAAAAATGCTTAAAGCCATTTTCTCTCCATTCCTTGAACTCCAGGGCCTTGTCAAGTACCTTGCTTAACTGTTAACGCTGCTACCATTAGCCATATGATAGGAAATGTGTGAATCTGTTCCATTTGAAGCCTTAAGCTTTGGAAATGTGCTAAATAAGTTAAAAAAAAACCTACCTGTGGTAGCTATTTTGCAGCTTATAGTTTGAAGCATATTTCTAAGGTACCGAAACCCGTGCTGTGTGATTCCTGGCAGCACACACCCTAAATATACCCTAAAACATCTTCTGAAACAAAAGCTGTTCATACGTCACTGATGCCCACTGGGGACCCCAAAGCTAACCACAGCCTTAAAATTTGCCTGGTTACTTTTGCCAGCCCAAGGTGGTCTGCTAATTTACCAAAACTTGCTGCCTTGAACTTGAACCATAATTGTCACTTTTAAGCTAGTGGCGCCTGCCAGATTTGCCACAACCCCAGGGGCGCTATCCTAAACTTAGGCTATTCATCCTGTCTAGATTCCAGACTATTCTCAATCAATTGGGAACTGAAATCAATCCTTGTCAACTCAACTTTAATTCTGATTATTAAACATTAAGGTAGTTTTTCCAATTTAAATGTGGGCCCATAGAATAAACTGACATACCTCTGTATAGTGAAGACATCAAATGAGTGTACTTACTATTTTTAAAATTTATTTATGGCTACAATTACTCTTAAATGCCAGATCTAGACCCAGCCTCAGCTTTTGCTCAAGGACTGTCTCATTTAACAGAGGCAGTTTTGAACGTTACCTCTCCCATCTCTATACTCCACTCCTCTGCTGGGCATTACCACTTTCATAACTGAAGGGACAAAATGAGACAGATGTCCTTACCCCTGTTTAGCCCAGTCTATCAACACTGTTTGGTATTCTAAACAAATCAGACTAAAAAGTAGGATAGCTGTAGTTCAGAAATGCTTTTTGCTCCATTGTTGCTGTTGCAGCAGCAGTAAAATCCAGTGAATGACCAGGACAGTCACCCAGGTGTAAAAGTGTTGTAAATATGGCTTTACCCAACAGATCTATTCTGTTGGACTCTAAAAAAATGGGTTAGCAGAACTAAGTTTAGGATTAGGACTGAGGTTTGCAAGGTCTGTTTATTAGCCTCACAGATTTGCCCAGAAAATGAGAAATTTGTCTGGAATGAGGTCAAAACTTACGCTGGCAAAATCTAAGTTAAAGTTACCTGGAGTAATTTCCAGCAAAACTCATGAGGACAACATTGTGAATTGTAAGCCCTGATATACAAATCTGCTCTTCTTAAAGATACCTTTTGGGAGCAGAAGAATACAGTTTTTTTAGATCTGTATGACTGCCAACATTTCCAAAATACTGTTATTGGGACAATTCTATGAGGAATTCAACTGTCTGCCATGAAATAAAGAAGGCCATAAAGGATACAGTAAAACTGGTATAGGGAAGCAGGTCTGTGGACTGAATGCCAAGGGTGGGGATGCTAACTCCAGGCACATCATCTAGCAAATCTAGATAAGATGTGGTTATGGCATGTGCTCTTTGGGAAGAATGAAATAGTTATTGCAGGTGGCTGGGAAAAATGGAGAAGGGCGAGTTTTCTGCTTCATAGTTTGAATGTGAATTAATAATTTTTCTTGGAATGTAATCCTCTGATTTACTGGTCTGTACACATCTGGTACCAACTTCAATTGAGGTTAGCAAGCAAGATATAAGAAACAATGGTGTTATAGTTTGAATCAATCACTTTCCCAATCATCCCTATTTGCTGTACTTTGGTTCCTATTACAAAGCAGTCTTGAAGTGCACAAAGTAGATTTCTTTCAGTTTAAGCTAAACAAAATGTACTCCAGGAGATCTTTCTTGTGTTGATACTAATAAATGTTATGTTCAGGTCCTCCTCCCCATCAAGTGTGTACAATGTGACCTTAACTCCTCCATTCCAACTGTGTTACTCCATAATCTGTTCTTCCTGGGCCATGCTCCACTCTAGTGTAGACATAGGCCACTGCCAGTTTGCCAGAAAACTTGCTTCTTGTCCTAAAATGAAAATCCTTTACACAAGAATAGAGTTCTTTTACTTTTTGACTCAAAGTTCACTTAATTTATCATAAGGTAGCCTTTTATTTCATGTAAACAAAATGAACTTGTTCTAGGTCAAAAGGAGTGAATATTTAGTCAATGTGGAGTTGAATAAATCTTTACATATTTTTTAAGATTTCCTGTTTTGCTATACAGTTACAAAAGAAGTAATTTTGTAACACATTTTCAGCATATCTAAAGCTCCAGTTCACTCTCCCATAGAAGCTGAAGCTGCCTTAACATTTCAACAGCTGTTCAGAAATATACATTTCCTCTTACTGAAAAACACTTACTCTTAAGAAAATAAATAACAGATGTGTCTTGCAGTATTTTTGTTGTGGGATTTCAGGGAGAAAAAGAAAATAGATGCTGTTGAATTGTATGTTGAAATATTTTTATGTAAGATAAATGCAGAGTAAGATCACTTGGAAGTATCTCTCTCCATTCATTAAGTTATGGAATAAATCCTGCTTTTACAGATATATACATACATATATATATGCATGAATATATAAAATTTGTGATGAGAGACTATGCAAGTGAGCAAATAAAAAGCATGCAAACTAACACATTTAGGACTGCCAAAATTTACCGTCAGAAGATAGATGGGACTGAAAACATGTTTTTAAAAGTAGATTGTTTTTCCTGCTGTTCCAAAATGTGAACTCTCACTTCTATCTCTTCCAGTGCACACTAATAGTATCCCCTGGACCCACTCGATTTTAGACTCGGTCCAACCTTGGCTAGAATACTTAACCAGCTCTTGTCCTGTGTGGATTTCTCTGTGCTGCCCATACGTGAAAGAATGAATCTTGTACAAGAAATATCTGCTGGAATTTTGTCACTATTTTCGTGATTCAGTGATTATTTTTGTTTGTTTACTCAGATGATGGGTGTATCCACAGATTTTCTTACCTGCTTATCTCACTCCAGAGCTCTTTCCTCCACAGAGGCTTTAACTAAAGCCCTACTTGGTGAGTGGGACTATCCACGTGGAGCATGTTGGCTCTGGAAGCATGTTTCTTTGACTCCACAAAAATAGTTCTTCTCCCAGAGGTACCACTTTTTCACTGATGTAGATGAGGGCTCTGGTCTGATATATCCTTGTTATTTTTATTTAGAGCCTGACATTCCTTTAGAGCACATGTCTTTGATCCTTTCTGCTGACCTGGGCACATGATGGGTTGACCACCTGGGTGCTACTTACAGATATCTGTCTAACAGGACAGACTGAAGAAGCTGAAGGACAGTGAGAAGCCAACTTGCAAACCATGAATCCAGAGGCCCTGTTCATCCCACAGGTCAGATCAGCCTGTCTTCAAAGGTCAACAGATCCTGCTTTTAGCCCATCTTGCTTCTGGATTAAATCACTTCACCATGACAACAACATGCACTTGCCAAGAGTTCATACTTGCATGTGTAGGTTGCCTTGGGGGGCTACTGACACTGAAGAGGCTGCTGTTGATTGGAGAGCTGATTAGAAATTTCCTGACAGGATATTTTTTTCAACAGAAAATAATAATTACCACATCAAAATGAGTCAACATTAATACAGCTCCAACAGTGACTCACTTAAGTTCGTGTTACCTTAACTTCTTGATAGTCCTTTCCAGTAGACCCACAGCAGAAAACAGAGTCTTCAGAAATGCCTGTGGTAGGCTGAAGAGAGCCAGGGAGGTCTCTTGATAGGACCTTCAGGTGGGTCAGTGCATCAGGCAGAGCATTACAGAAGTTCAGTGTCTTGTGCTTCTGACTCATCTGATAGAACCAACCAACCAGAGATCCCTCAGCAGGGGACCTCCATTACCTGACCTAGTATCCTCCTGCTTTGATTTTACAGGGTTTCCAAGGTACTGAGCCCAGGTTTTGGCATGGGCTACCTCTGCTCATTAAATGTGACTACCTTTTCTGGGTCATACTACCAGTAATCACTAAAAACTTCATGGGCTGCAGGAACTGATCCTTAAAGACGTTATTTAAAGCCTTATAAAACCCAGGGCCATGTTTTACACAGTGCTGAATTCCTCTGACACAGTAGGCCATCCCATGGCTTAAAAATTGTGCTAGGGATCTGATGGTTAAAAAAGTGGTGAGCACCATTTTGATTCATCGTATTTGTCATACCACCTCTGATTTGCTGCAGCATGTCCTGGTGTTAGCATGGAAAAAAAGACACTGCGTGACTCACTGTGATGCAATGCAGTAGAGAATGGAAAAGAAAAAAACCCACACAATTTAAAATGCTCAATCTGCTCTCAGTACAAGATCAACAATCAGTTGATCTTGATTTTTTCAACTAATTATCTGGTTCAGTTACCCATAAAAATAGGGGGAATATTCCTCCATTTCTTGTGAGTAGTTGGCAGGAGCAATTGGTGCATATGTTTTAGTGACTGTCCTGTCTCTTGTCTTTCCCTGTATAACTCCCGCCTTGATCATTTGGCTTCATTTTAACAGTGAAGCTGCTCACTGAAGCTTCCCTTAGCAGCAGGAGAATGGTTTTGCACAATTCTGTCCTAGATGCTATCCTTCATCCCTTGCTTTAGGACTGCTTTTTCCTTTCTTCTTGCATTCCCATTCCTGTGTCCTTGTGTCTTCCCATGCTATTTTCTGCATTAGCTGTTAGAGTCCAAGTAACCAACACAAGCTGAAACCTTAGCACTGGCTGGTAGAAAGAAAATCTGATCAGTCTCTCAAATCCTACAAATCCCCCAAGTCTTACAAATCCCCCAAATCACAGCCTTCGTTACTGTTTTGTTGTGGTTTTTTTTCTGTCCATTTTCTCTAATTTTTTTTCTCTTCTCGTCTCCATACGACTTGGCTTTGCTTACTCATATCGCTACTTGGTTTTATTACTTTTACAGAGATCTATATCAATCTGAAAGTAGAATGAGCTGTCTTTTTTTTTTTTTTTCCTGAGAAATTAGGCTTGAAACCTGCCAGTAATATACTACCTTTAATGTTGGCTCCCTCCAGCAGTTCAACCTGACCCATAAACACCAAAGAACTTGAGGCAGGAGTGTAATTCCACTTCTTCAGAGATACTAACTCTACCTTCTCTCCATTTTGTCTTTTGTGTGCTAGAAGCTGTAGGCATCAAGCCTAAGATGTTGAAGCAATCCTACAGTTCTCTATTGTTTCTTCTGAAAATGTCTTGTGAAAAACAATCTGCAGACATTGTGGTGAGCTACAAGCTATGATGTAGCTCGGGGAGGACAGCTGTTCAGGATAACACCCAAGCCAGCACAATATGTCCTTATTGTGCATTAAGAGGACCCACCTAGGGAAGGATATAAAGCAAGTATCATGAAGATAATTCACACCTTTGTTTACAGCACTCTGACTTTTGCAGATAGGCAAGCTGTGAGAAACCAGTCATTGGCAAAAGTTATGATCTTATTTAGTGACTTCATTAGTTTTCCAGAAAGGGGAACAAACACCACATTGAGGAAATGCGCAGATTTTTCTAAGCCAGGAGGAGTTGTGAGCTTTTTAAAAAGGGGAATACCACAAAGGAACCTAGAAGGAGTACAAACCTCAAAAGAAATGCTGGTGGTTTCAAACAATAAAAATAAAAAATACTGCATTTTAAGAAGAGTCTGAAACATGAGACAGTGAGGAACCTAGGAGGAAATGAAGCTGCAAAACACGACTGCAACTAACAGGCATCAAATGAGATTTGATTTTTTAGAGACATAATTATTTTTTTCCAATCATATTTCCTAATACTTACAGCCACAATCACTTGGCATCTCTGAGGTATTGCAGAGAAGGCTTCAAAAGGCTTCAGAATATGTGGTTCGGCATTGCTGTAATACAGGCAGAATTTACTGCAGAATTAAGAGGCACAATTGATTTTTAATGAAGTGACGCAGATGCAAGCTACAGGCCTATCTATAAGTTTTGGCAAAACAGTTGTGTCAGTATAAACATTCAACACAATTTTGTGGTCATTATATCCACAAAATAAAACAAATAATAGATAACTTGCTCTATAAGACCATACAAGTGGCTCTACCAAGTGAGACCAGTGGCTTGTCTGTAACTTGGGAAAGACTGTAAGTACAAAGCAAAATAAGAGAGATATGTTTTGTCACTTTTATTCTATGGTGTTCCAGCATCTGGCAGTTTGCCATCTACAGATTTCCAGAAGGTGGGCACAAAGGCTGGCGGAATTATACACACATCATCTGACTTGAAAGTTTTCTTGAATCTTTTTTTCATAAATTTGTTGAACTACTTTTTGGACAGCTGGTATTCAGAACCTCTTGTGGTAATGAGTTCTGTGGTACGAATACGTGTTTTTGGAAAAAATGTTTCACCTCCCCCCTACTTTTGTTTAGCCTTGTTGTTGATAAATTTGGAATCTTCTGCTCAATACTGATTACTACAATATCAGAAGTAAACAACAAAAATGGGTGACTTACTTCCACAAAGGAAGGGCTTTCTGGAAATGACGACATTATAAAGACAGATTTATGAGGTAAGAGTTAAGCTAGCAAAGTTGGAAAACTGCTGAGAAACATGATGGGTATTACCAAAGATATGAAAATTAGAAATAACTAACAGCTAATAGATATATTTGGAAAAAATAGGGATGGAATCAGTTGAAATTAAAGACTTGGTCTTTTGTGTAGATGTGTATCTGAGGCTAATGGATGAAATGTGGAAAGAAAGCCTGACTGGTAATATCCCTTTTAGCTATAGAAAAGGGAAGTGATGCAAATCCTAGTATTTAAAGCTCTGAAGACTAGTTGGAAAAACATTTCTCCCCTGATTCTCCAGTTAACAGACCTGTCCTGAGAGGGAGTGGGTTTACTATTTGTAGACTTACTGCTTTGGTTTTATAGTTGTTGACAAACTATGTGATAAGCATCCAACATATATTATCCATTGTCTACACCTGTGATTTTGTCTCCACTGACTTTTTTAATCTCATTTGAAATATCTTTCCTTCAGCCTTGAAGATTTGAGTCCGTTTGTTCTGAGGACCTCTTTGTGTTCACAGTTAAAAGTCTAAGAGTAAGTTTAACTCTTCCTTTTTGGGTCACTTTTCTCAAATAGCTATAGCTGTGTGCAAGAAGACTCTGCTACAGCTTGAAAGTGTTTGCATGCAAACACATGCAAAAGAGAGCTGATATTTCATGGGCTACAAGGCAAAGCATTAATTCGCTCAGCATCCTGATAAAGAATTTGAACAGTGGTAGGGATAGGTAGGTGGCTTCTTTGTGTCTGCCTTCTAGCAGTGACTAAAAGATAGAAGAGACATAAATAATTCCAATTTTATAGTGATGCCTGTGATCTAGAAGCACATGGCAGTACAATGCATCTCCCATAGCAGCCCCTGAAAAGATGGCAATTAAAGCTGTGATGTAGATCTGAAGAACACTGGGCTTACCTCCTTTATGTTATATCTGCGTTCTCTACCCTTCAGGTACAAGCAGTGTTCATCACCAAATCCTGGCCTTGGTTTGAGAATCCATAGAATTAGCTATAGACAACCATTCATAAAAAATGGCTATAAACCTCTGTGAACTTTTAAACCCTGTTTTCCTATGCAGCAAGTCTCTCATTAGAGACATGTCGAGGTGCCAGTGGAGACTGTCAGGGCCCTGAGGGCACTAATCAGTTGATGGCCCTCACCCTCTTCTTCTGGGCCATCCTCTCACCCTGCCCCTGGGTCTCCATGTCAGTCCAGCCCGTGGCCATCAGTCCTTGTCCTGAGCCTATGTCCTATGCCGTGGTGGTGCTTCTCTGCCGCCCTGACACAACCGTGGCTCTGCCTGGCCACAGACCACATCGATCCACATCCTGACTCAGGAGCTAGTGTTCTCTCAGGCAATGCCCATGATGGCTCTTGGACTGTGACAGACCTGGGACTGTCCTCAGTATGGATGTGGCCATCTTTTGAGGGGAGAAAACATCTCAGCCATAAGGAGGTGAACTATGCGATGCCTCCACAGCCAGGGGATGCCTTTGTCTGTATGCATGTTCAGGCAAAAAAACCAAAATAAGGTGTGTTTTCCAACCCAGGTTGCAACTGGTGTTCCTCAAGAGAAAGACATCATGTAAATTCCTCCGAAGGAAAAAAATGGAGATGAACAGCCAACAGTTTCAACAGACTTTTACTTCAAAATAATTTTAAACATATCCCTTTGTTCTGCCATCTGACATCAACTCTTATAAGTGTGGCAGATGCTGACTTTATAGTTACTGTGAAATTTCCCAGTAAGAGCTGGAGATTCCGGGAAATTTATTTCTGCTTGTAGTTTTCCGTTATTTTCTACAAGCAGAGCAGCAGGAACAAGCTGAAGTTTACCAAATCTCATTTATCTGGGTGCCAGTTCTTATTCTATCTCTGTTTGATCTTCCATATTCTTTGCATTTTTAATTGTTTCTAAAGAAAAAATTTAAAATCTGGTGGGGGTCAGTCTTGTCTCCGAAGTGACAGGCGATCGGACAAGAGGAAAAGGCCTCCTGTTGTGCCAGGAGAGGTTTAGACTGGATATTAGGAAAAAGTTTTACACTGAAAGGGTTATGAAGCATTGGACCAGGCTGCCCAGGGAAGTGGTTGAGGCACCATCCATGGAGGTATTTAAAAGACAGGCAGACATAGTGCTTAGAGATATGGTTTAGTGATGGTTCTTGTCAGAGTTAGGTTGGTGGTTGGACTCAGTGATCTGAAAGGTCCCTTCCAACGTGGGCAGTTCTATGATTCTACGATATTGGCATTGCTGTAATGGATAATTAGGGCTACAGATACCCTATTCTTCTGTTCACAGATGTAGATTTATCATTTTTACTGAATTTCATGTCAGAAAGGATATTCAAAACTGACTGATGTATCTGAGGGAAAGAAGTCTGTTGAGGAAGAAGAGAAAAGCGCCAAATGTTATGAATAGAAGAGGCTTTAGGATTATCAAATTTACCTCAGCATTAGGGCGGTATCATATGCTGTATTGAGGAATGGCATTCTTCTATGGCCAGATACCAGACTAGTTCTGGCTCAATTGTTTTTCAAACTCTCTCACTCTCAAAGCTCTTTTTCAGTCTCATTTTGGTTCTACAACCCATTTCTCTCTGAGACTGAAATGCAATACCCTACTAAATTCCCCTTCTTTAGTCCGGGTGACTAATCCTCTATCCGTGTCTGCATTGCAACACTTTAAAACATTTCTTTGTTGTTAACTGTATTGGTGGGGAGCTGGAAAACAGCTGAACTGGAAAAGGGTAACTGCCAACACCAGCAGCTGCAACAGCAAAAAAGAACAAACCCGCTTCAAATACTTCCCTGACAGCGCTTAATCCCTGTAATTTCCCCTAATAGCACAAGGTCTCGTAAGCAGCGTTTAGACATCTCATAAATAAACACTTACCCTATGCCTGCTGTTCAGGTAACTTTTGTGTCAGGTAATAAGAAGCATTGGTTCTTAATTTATCTCCATTTGATCAGTCTTTAAAGTATGTTAGAACAGGATAAGTTATATGCTGAAATTGTTTAAAAGCCAACAGTCTACATTTCTCACATTTTACAGAAAGCAGGATTTTCAGAAGTATGTGTTATACAATAAGCCACAAGAATATCTCTAAGATATTTCATAAATCTTCAAGAGAATAATGCTAAAAAAATCAGGGACAAAAACATAACTCCAGAGAAATAGAGCCAAAGCGGGAGAATCTCAGCTGACAAAGAAGAGAAGCAGAAGAAAAAACAAGGCCTCTAGGATAATGTGTCACCTTGCTTTCACTGCTTTTCACATAGCTTTTCCAAAATGAAAATCCCATAATTTGAGTTGTCTAGAATTTGAGCACCAAGTATTTAATACTGCCTCTTCTTTTCTGTTTGAAATGTATTCTAGGAACTTCTGAAACAAAAGCACAGGCCTAATACCTAATTATATTTTCCGAAGAAAGTAAGTAGTTCTACCTTTCTACACTGAACCTCAAAACCAGCAGCATCCACAAGAGACCATAATTTTTAAAATAAATTCTCAAAGGTAGTTTTTGTCTCTAATTTGCAATTTGTATTCAGTTGGAAAGCATCATGGGTCATTCCACTGTAATTTCTTTGGTTCAACTCCAATATAACGGTTTGGTTTTAGCAGCATTTTGTTCACTGGTAGTTGGTAAATCACTCAGGATAATTGTAAGGATACAACTACTGACCTCAGGATATTCACCCTCTTCTCAAGAGTTCACACTTGCAGAGAAAAATGACAGTTAATCCCACTGAAGTGAGAAGCAACAGAAGACAACACCACACAGAGTTCAATTTTTTGAAATCATGGTCTTCAGCTGAGTAAAACCTGATGGTCCTACAGTTTGAATGTCGGCATCAAACTTCCCTATTTATTTCCTAAAAATAGGGAAGTTCCATAGCATATTTTCAATTTTTTTCAAGAATGTTGATAGATGAGATTCCTCCAGGTCTGTCAAAATATTGGTCAGCTGGATGGCTGGTGTTCAGTACAGGGTAAGATCTTACAAATATTTTTTGACAAAGCGAGGTACAGTTGTGAAAGAATTAGTCTAAAGTCACTTCCTAACCAGCAGTGAGCTTGACTTAAAAGCAGAAACTGAAAGACTGAATTCAGTTAGAGACCTGATTATAATTCAAGGAGTATAGCTGTTTATTCAGCCATATCTTTTTAACTGAAAATTTGTAGGTTTCGTACGGGGCTTCAGTGCAAACAGAATCAGACCTGAAACCATACAATGCAAATTTTTTTAATCTGGTATATTTAAATAACCTGTGGGTTTTTTTGTTTTTTGTTGTTTTTTTTTTTTTTTGCACTCTGGTACAAGAAAAAATGTCTAGTCTTCATTTATCTAAGAAAGTTAAAAGGAAGAGAGAAGAGACCGTACATGGAATTAGCTTGTAAGACTGAAAAAAATAAAGCCACAAGGAGCTTTATATTAGGCATTTTTTTTTCGACTTGGACACTTCAAAGAAATATAAACTAACACCTAGTTAAATTCCACTCATAATTAAGCATCATCTGAGAATAAACTATTGAAGTTATTAGACTTTCCTCTTGTTGTATCGTTTTCATAGAAATGATTATATACGACTTCTTCATAGATAAGACTCAAAATTTAAGCGGGGGCTTTAAAATATTCCATTGTGAAGAAAAAACACATTTTTTAAAATGAAGGGCTGCAACAAACTGTCTTGTGGAGATGTCTACATATGTTTGCAAGTGGGACTGTTTTTTATCTGCAGAACAAAAAATGAACCTCATTGTTTGGATGTAATCCCTTAGAGAATAGGTTCTTTCTTCTGCTGGCGAGGCTTCAGATGCCAAGTGTCATCCATTTGTCATTGTCCTGAATTGTATTTCATAGCCTCAAGAGTTGAAGAACCCACTGTGGAAGTTAGAAAATAACCCTCCTCTATTCATTATTTTCATTTTACAACAGTAAAAGACCAGAGTGAGAGTGAATTGGAAAGAATTAAATTGGAAGTATTTTTTATTTCAATAAGACATATCCATAAAGAAACATCCCCAATTGTTTTTTTCTTACATAAATTACGCACTGCCATGGACGCCCAAAATGACCTTTTACACCACAGAGATTCTCATCTTCAAGAGGCAAGAAAAGAGGTTTAAAAAAGCACACCCAAAATGCTTCTTCAGTGACTTAGAATAAAGATATTGGTGAAACACAGATTATGTATGCTATTTATAGATAAAATAGCGAACACCTGAAAGAAATTCAGCTTGTGTCTGAGTCAGTGATTCATATTAAATTCAGCAAAGACCAGGAATGACAAGTAGGAGCTAACAAGTAAGAGAAAATATCTAAAGTTTTTGTCACAGACTGACAATTATTGAGGTTCAATTATCCAAACCATTTAATTTGTGGTATGAAGATTATACTTATTTTATTAACTAGAAGATTCCTTTTTTTTTTTTTCCCCTCATCAAATCCACTAGGTATTAAAATATTGATGGGAAGAATAAGGGGAAAAGAAGACTTACTGCACTGACGGGTGTGCTAGACACTATGAGAAGAATAGGGATGCCTATCTTCTTTTTTACTTCTAATGGGGAAAAAAAAGGTTTTATTTATTTGTATCATGCTGCTCTACTTTTTTGGGCAATTACAGGGGGGTAAATAATATAAAAATGTGGCTCCTGGGGCAGAACAGAAAATAAGGCTAAACGTTAGTGTGTGGTTGTTTTCTTCCACGAAAAGAGAAGAAAATATTTATTTTATTTTATTTTTCCCTCCAGAGAGTATCTGGCAGTTCTCTCATTTTCAAATACAATATTTTATATTAAATTGTTCAGAATGCTTAGCTGGGCAACTTTGGGTGATCCACTCCCAGGAATTATCAACCCGTACAGTTACAGTGGTTCGTCTAAGCAGATATTTTTTATCTGTGGCATGGAAAATCAGGTATCATGTGAGCAAAAGAATATTGTTTGCGCCATGCTCATGGGTATGTATTCATGTCCAAAACAAAGTAAGACATTAACAGAGAAAGCAGAAAAGCCTTATGTTCAACACAGTTTTGGTAATTTGATCGCATATAAATATATACATGTATTTACATAAAAAGAAGAGGGAAAAAGTTCTCCAAACTGACCAAGACTCATAAAAACTATATAAATGCTCCAAGTCCATCCAACTTGAATATGAAACAGAGAAAAGTGGATATACTCAAACTGACTTTGCGTAATAATAGTAAAGAGGCAGGGAACAAGTGTTTCATTTCATTAGAAGAAAACTTGGTGTGTTCTGAGCTTGACTTCCGTGATATTTTCAGCAACTTAGTTTTAAAACATTTTGACACTTCAGAGATGTCCAAACATTTACCGGCAGTTCTTATGCACACAATCTTCTGTATTCTCTACGTCATAATTTTTTCTCTCAACAGTTCTGATTGCTTCTGCTCCTATGGTGTTTTATTTTTGCTAAGATGGCTATTCAAACTAGCCAAATCCCCCAAAAGTGTAGATATTTAGTGGATAAAAATTGAAGCGAAAATATAAAAAATACTTGACTTACTCTCAAACCAAGAACGTTTTTCCTTCAGGTCATCCCACCGTCATCCATGGTCTTGTGAAAATGTAAGTTGGATGTTAAGGTTAGATATGGATTGGAGTAAATGCTGTTTCTCTGAAAATAAATATGGAATCAAATATTGCGAATGCTCCAGTTTCATATGCAGATTTCTCCACACCTGTCTCCTGATCTCTGTTTTTATGTTCTCAAGCAGAAGGAGAAGGAAAATGGCCTGATATGCTCTCATCACTTCAGCTGGAGGGCAGAGGGCCCACTCTTCATTTTTTTCCTTTAATTTTTCATGAGCGAGTTCGCATCTGAAAAAACAAGCTGCTCCTGGCTCTTTGGGACCCATATCTGTATGAACCACAATCCTTCCTAAAACTGAGCCTTCCAGTAGAAATTATTTTCCAACATCACAAAAGGACTGAAGATAGAAATTAAAATCAATCTGGTTTTGTTTGCAACTCTCTCACCAAGGCTATCACAGACAGTGTTCACTCAAAAGGGTGATTTCTGCCTGAGCAAAGTATCAGCTTCTGACTAAAGAAAATAAGTCATAATTTACTTTGGGAAAAAATAAGTCTAAAGTCATATTGGTCTTTATTGGATCAGGAATTTAATGTGACATTGATCTATTTTCAATGAGTATCTGAATTAAAGGGAAATAAAGATCATGGCTGAAAGTGTATGCTTAGAAATATTAGGAGCTAGGTAGTTTGAAAGACAAGGTCTTTTATTGCATGTTCTATGTAGTATTGCTTCCTTGTATCTCAGAAAAAATAATTTTGCACTCAATTAAGACCTAATGTTCTAAATGAGACAAGTATTACTATTTTATGAGAGCCTTTCTGTTCACCATTTAGGTTTCAGGCCTGTTTGTTTGTTTTAGGAGTACTACCCGGCTTGCAGTATTACCTGGGCTATGACAGTACAGTTTCGTGGTTCAGAACATTCCCATTTATTTCCAAATTTAGATGATCATAACATTTTTGATACTCTGACACCTTTCATAAAGTTAAATCAAGAATTGTTGGTTGCAGGTAACTTGAAAGCACAGCCATTGATGCAGCAGCAAAGGGACTGTAGAGAAATTATACTTACTGTATTATCTGGGACCTCAAGAAGGTCAGACAGAAGTCATCTTCCTGCCAGAGAAAGTTGTAAAGGAATTGCTTGTCTTAAAGACAACGAGGTCTGTAAATCACATGTAAAGTAAACAGATGAACCTTCACATTGCTGACTTGCACAAAGAGACTTAAACATCACTAAAGATAGCCGAGACATATGCATTTAGATGCTGCAGTGTGTGAGTCATACACCTGGATTAAATTTTAAATGATGCAACAGAAGTAAAGACATGCAGAAAAAGGTTGTCCCTGACCAAAACTGAGCAGTGGTTCTCATCTCAAGAGCTGTGTAAAGCCAGACTTTGCAGTCTGGAAAAGAAATGACAAATACAATAAAGATGGAGGAAGGGAAATCTATTCTACTATGGGTGGCACAGAGATGGCAGATAGACAGCAATTGTTTACCGTTTCTCAAAAGTCAAAAACTATAAAGTGACAATTAAGGTAGCAAGTTCCAAAAAGATAACAGAGTAAGCAGAGGAGCCTTATAAAAATCATGAAGTCGATAATTTGATTACACATACATACATATATACATATATGTATGTTTATATGCATGGAGAGAGAAAACCAGAGAGAAAGGAGATGCAAGTTCACATAGTGAATGTAAGCTGTGAAACTTGTTGCTGCAACATGGTAGGGATCTTAAATGCTGCTTTTGTTCAAAAAATGATTGGAAAATGCATAGTAGATAAAGCCTTCTGGCTCTACTGAACACAAGCTCAGGAAGTTCATCATCTGCTGATTGCTGAAAGAGTATGTTGTAAAAAAGTTCACTTTAGGCTTACCTTGATTTGTACTATGAGGCATTTATTATTGTTTTCTGTCAAAGATGGGAACCTGAACACGGCAGAGTTGTGATTTGTCACAGTAAAACAGTAGCTATTTAAATTGAAACGTATGAAGAAGTGTAACTGGTTTCTATCTGTTTTTAAGCTTAGCTGTAATGCGTATATGCAGGAATAGCTAATTAAAACTAGCTAATCCAAATCCAGGATTTCAGATAAGCATAGAATCATAGANATTAATAATAATAACAACGATGATAATGATAATGATGATAAAAATAATGTTAATAATAATGTGGTTAATAATAATAGTAATAATAACAACAACCACCACCACCACCACCACCATAATAATACCGAGAATAATAATACAATAACAACAATAATACAATAACAACAATAATAAGAATAACAAGCAGCACCACCGACAACAGCATGACAATAAATAGCATCTCTTTATTTTATTTTATTTTTTTAATAAATAGTGGAAGTTCGTCACCAAGTGAAAGTGTTCTCCTGCGGCTGAGCTGGGCACCCGTTCCTGCGGGGACACCGCCGGCAGGGGGCGGCCGTGGCGGCTGCTGCCGCTCCCCAGCCCCGCGGCGCTGGGGCCGCGCCGCCGCTCGGTGCCGCTGTGCGACAAGGAATCGGTCCCCGCCGGCTTCCCGTCCACCCCCTGGAGCGAAACAGACGGGATTTTAGGGGTGGAATTGGTGGTTTCCCTCTTGCGCAATTTTTAATTTTTTTTCCCCCCATCTGTTTTGGTGACTGAATATCGTTTTGTATGGTTAAGAGTACATTTTCCTCGGTAGAGGTAATAATCAGACCACTAACTGAAAAAAAGGAAAAGAAAAATGTATGGACGTGCATGTACAACCTCGTCTTCTCCTCCTCGTTTTTCTACGAACACATTTTAAAGTATAAATTCATTTTTCTATGAACACAGCAAATGTCAAATTTCCAAACGTCAGTCTATCCCACAGGAAGGGTGGCAGAAGGCATGTTTCGGGAGGAATCGTTGTGAGGCAACAGAAAAGTGGAAACCTTACTGCTTAAAATAACCTCGCAGTCTCCTGTCAGCAAATCCCATCTGTGCTTGGCACGGGGAGGTACCGCAGATGGTGGCCCATTCAGCATCAGCATGCGTGATGCTCATGGAAGCATCGGAGAACATAGGTGAGGGAGGAACACCACGAAGACGACAAGATCGTGAAGAAAGAGCCCACTGTCCCATTTCTGTAATTCGTATCATGCAAAATTATTTCTGGCTGGTTTCAGATTCAAGCCAACACAGGATACATACAATAGCATGAAGGCCAAACAAGTATCTTAAATAATCATCGCCTAAAAGCTCTTTGGGTTTCAGCTCAGTCTCCTAGCACTGGTAGAATTATTTAACGCCCAAGAATTATGAGGTTTTCCTGACAAGCACATGCTTACAGTGATGTATGAGGTGCAGCTCTGAACTGTTAATCCAGTTAAGCTCACAAAGAAACCTGGTTTTATACACGAAACTATTGATTCAACTGTGCATTTTTCTTGACTGCTACTAGGCCAAATTTTAGTGGTGACTGGAGTAGGGAAAACAGCCCATCATTTTATGTGGTGCAGATGTAGGTGCGTGTTACTGAGGTCTGCAGCTGTGCTGAAAACTGCACATATATACTAAAGAAAGAATAAACAAACTTTAAAAAGAAAGTGCAAGACAGCAAAAGACCCAAAAGAAACAATACAAGGTCTTGTTATTGCCCATAGATTATCCCAGGAAAACGTGAGAAAGGAAGGAAATAGTTTTGCTGTTCTTTTCTTCCCCATTTATGGTAACTTTCAGCTTTGTCCTTTCTCATCTCTGACAAATCTACTTTCTGTTGATAGTCCCTCTCAGCTCCTGTCCTTTCTCCATCATCACACTGCTCTGCTACTTCTGGGACTTGTCCATCATTGCTCTTTCCTATTTCTGCTTCCCTCCCCGCAAATTCTCTGGCAAGACTTTTACTTCTGGTGAAGTTGAAGTTACAGGAAATCTTCCTGTGCTACAGTTTTAGCTTGTGCCCCCACAGCGGGAAAGCATGGAGATTGCTTGGAGCGCCAAGGGGTTTGCAGACTCCGGTCTTCTAAGTCAAGATATCCAGCATTGCTGTTTGCACAAAAATCAATAAAACTGGCTGTGCTGCAGACAAAAAAAAAGAATGAAGTGGCTTGGTTCATTCCCAAGCAGGCCAAGCAAGATTTGTCTTTTCGAAAACCCTGGTTATTTTTCCCACTTTCACCCTGGCCATGCCAATCTCCATGTCTCAATTTCCCAGCCCCTTCAATGTTTCCTTCTATCGCTCTCTCTTCTCTACACCAGAGCACGTATTTCTTCTCATGTTCATCCCCGGACCCCTGCTGCCTGCCTTTGTCAGTGTTCAGATCAACAAGCTCCTTTTAATAAACACCTCTGCTGTGAGGACAGGCTGAGAGAATTGGCGTTGTTCAGCCTGGAGAACAGAAGGCTCCTCAGAGATATTGTAGCTCCTTCCAGTCCCTAAAGGGGCTCCAGGAAAGCTGGGGAGGGACTCTGGATCAGGGAAGGGAGCCATAGGATGAGGGGAAACGGCTTAAAACTGAAAGAGGGGAGATTTGGATGAGATATGAGGAAGAAATTCTTTACTGGGAGGGTGGTGAGCCCCTGGCCCAGGTTACCCAGAGAAGCTGTGACTGCCCCATCCCTGGAGGGGTTCAAGGCCAGGTTGGACGGGGCCTGGAGCAACCTGGTCTAGTGGGAGATGTCCCTGCCCAGGGCAGGGGGTGGCGCTAGATGGTCTTTCAAGGTTCCTTCCTACTCTAACCCTTCTGTGATTCTATGTTTCTATGAAAGGTCCTGGAGGCCACCGGGTGTCACTGAGCACACATGAAAATTCCCATTTCCCATGATTTCCATACTCTATTATCAAGCAGCTGTAAGCAATCGGAGAAGGATAGGTCTACCCCCAAACACCAAGGATTATTTTCAGTTGTTGTGTCTGTGTGAAAAAAATTTGGCTGTCTTAAAATGTGAGCCCTCTGGGAGGGCTGATCTCACGTTCAAGAAAAGGGCGTTGGCACGTCACACTCTACTGAGGGAGCACATGATGTGGTCAGGTCTTGGATCATCTGCTCACTATGCTTCATCCATGGTCAGTCCATGTGGTGCTGCTGCCATGCTGCTCACCGCTGGTCTTCATCCAAAGAGCTTGTGTGTGGCACTCCATGCATGCCTTCCTATCTCTCCTATGCTAACATGTTCAAAGCATTATAGTCCTTCAAAGAAATGGTTGCCACAGGTTTTTCCACACAGGCTTAAAAATGCATTTTTATTGTGCTTTCTTATTTTTGGCAGTCTTGTTTTGACTCTTGTTTTCAAAAACCCAAGCTGGAGGCAGTGACCGTGAATGTAGAGGTTTCACTTGCGACGGGATTGTTGTGTTATGAGCAACTGAAAACTGACAGTTTGTCAGCTTTAATGAGAAACAATGCTGACATGGATGCCTGTAAGAACCATAGATTTTACATTTGTTTGGGATTTAATTGTTTTCTGATGGAAAAACAACTTCTTTCTCCCCTACAACATCTTTCTTATTTCCTAATCCTCTTTGCCTCGCCTGTTCCTAGTGATTTGGTAAGGACTTAGCTGGATGCTTTGAATTTTTGCCTTTTTATTTGGGAAGACACTGTGCCCATACAAAATAAATATGATGGCAAAAATTCCTAAGCGTTGAAGCGTTTTTGGAAATTTCCTCTTCAGTTTTAACTTTGTCTACATATTATCATTTTTTTATGAGGCTGATGTTTGATGCTGGAGTGACGAAGTTTTTCAATCTCTTTATCTCCTGACTGAAGTTACTGGAAGTTGTATGATGCAGAAAGTATCTGAGTATTTCACTGTTCTTGGTAAATTTAGTTTGACTGCTTTTTGAAGTCATCTTGTATAACTTGGTGGGACTTCACCAACACCAGTGAAACTACATCAACTTATATCACAAAAGAATCAAGCTCTGCATAAAAATGTACTAATTATTTAGAAATATTAATAGACTTCGGCATAAACAGGAACCTGTATATGGTATACGTGTACTTGTAACACATACTTTTTTTTGATATATTAAAATGGTTTTTTGTATGTGAATGTCTCTAGTACATGGCATTATACTATCTAAATAACTAAAAATGACCCTGATTTAACTACACTCATCTCATTGTGTTTGTACTTCAAAAGAACATAAAGTGCACAATGACCGACTGACTAAAAGGTAGTTTCAATAAGAAGACTTCCTGTTATTTTTGCAGATAATACAAGAAAATTTGAATTTTAATAAAAAATATTTTAAAGGAGAAATGACATAAGTACATTTACCTGCCAAATGTGTTTTCCTCTTTGCTCTTACTGATTCTCTTTAATTTTTAAACAAGATGACATCTATGAAACTAAACAGATGTCTTCAGGAAGGTATTTATGCCATATAGTGTTGGAAACTTCACCTAAAATTGTTTTTGTAGGAATCCAAGGTTTGTCTTCTGCATTCTAAGGATCCACATTTTGTTGTGTAATAAGGTGTACACATAGCATATGTGAAGTGAGAAAACAGAAAATAAAATTCCTTTGCAACAGATTAATTTGGAATCATGGCAGGAAGAATACGAAGGTTACAAACTCTTCGCCGAATAATTAACAAAAAGTCTCAAGTAGCTGACTTAGAGTAGTGGATTCTGACTTACATACATGTCTCAACAGAGTCTAGTGTTATAACTGTATTCTGGCAAATAAAAATTCAATTGTGTTCATGGTACTCAAGGTATTTTAATACATAATATCTGAAAAAATATTGAAAAATTATATTTTATTACCCATGGAAGTTCACAACTTTATTACAGACTGGCCAACGCAACTGTTACGCAATAGCGCTTTAAGAAAACTGACTTGACCCGAGCTCCATTCTTGCCCTAGGGAACAGTTTTATGGGATATGGAAGCCAACTCTTAAGCTGTTGAAACTTTAAAATAAGTTAGACTAGTTTCACTTTTATGGTGGTATGTGGTACCATATGTGATATGTAAAATTTAGATATAGCTTGAAAAGCCATCAGATAGCTTCATTTCTTCTATACAGCACTCCAGCATACCCTCCTACACTAGTGCTGGGCATGGCTTTCAAAACAATTTAGCTCCATCAATTCCATACCAATTTCCCTCTGCAAAAGCAACAAAAAAACCCCAAACCGCAAACCTCATCTGGTTAGCTACAGCTATGGTAGACTCATGTTTAAGTAATCAAGCCGTACATAGGCGTCTGAATTGAGAGAAAAGAAGGCTGCACCATAGGTGGTGCTGAGGAGAGGTGCAGAGGTGTTCCTCTGCATGGACATACCTAAACTTGAACAGCTTTTGTTATGCTTAATCCCATGGGAGCAGACATGACACAGCAAGGTACATACATCTAGCTTTCCTGGGCAGCAAAACTGCTGGAGGACACACAGCCACCTACACAACAAGTTGAGTTATGCAGGACAAGTTTGTGTTCACTATTTGAGGGCCCTACCCATCTCATTTTATCTGCTGTCTCAGCCTGAAAATTCATGCTCCTGTGCTGCAGCTCCTCAGTGCAGACACGTCTTAAACCAACAGCAAGACCGGCAAGAATGCGGTGTCATGTAGTAATACAGAAGCAAACTTTAAATAGGACACGCAGTTTGTACAGAGCGCAGCATAGGCTAATGTAAGCCAAGAAGGCAACAGCATGTTTGGATTTTTTCATTAATTAAAATGACTGATCTAATTTGCTTCAATGAGTCATGAAGTTTCAGTTTCAAGAAATGGATCAATGGCTGAATTTCAACCATTTCATAAAGTCTGGTTTAATTTTCTTGTCCCCACCTACATATAACTGCAGGCTTATACAGAAGGAAGAACAGAGTCCTGCTAAAGAACATCTCAGACCAAAAATAATTCACTTAGTACCCTTACAAAATTTTAAAAAGTAAGATTATTTTCTGTGATATTTGCAATCAAAACACTGACTTTAAGCTGACACTGTTTAATGGTGACTGTGTCTTACCTTTTGAATGAATGGTAAAAGATTCAGAGGGTAACTGATGAAAAGCATCTCTTGTGATTGTCGTCATTGTAAAGCTGGTGAACGAAGGGGAGGCTTCCAAGATGATGTGTTTGCCTTGTACTAAGAATTGAGTTTTAAGAGATGCAGAGCCGTCATTGCCTTACATCTCGTTAATTTCTACTGACTAGGAACTCTTCACATGACAGAAATTCAGAAATGCCTCAGACTGGGCTCCTGCAACCACTGGTGTTAAGACTGGGAGGGAGCTTCTTGGGCATGGAGTCTACCTGTCTGCTACATCAGGCAGTAGCTCATCTCAGCTGATGAGAGCTGATCCTGCTCTGTCTTGTAACTGTACACGTTTCACACTGACGTCAGGAGTTTTCCAGCATCTCACTCTTCTGGTGGTTAAAGCTGCTAGTTTCTAGTCAGATTTTTTTCACAGCCATTTTTTTCTTTGTGCTTAGTAAGTGTCTACATGGATCATTTGACCCAAATTCACACCACACCAACATTTGATATACCTTGCTTGACTCTTTGAAACTCAAAACTTGAGTTTTCTCAGAGAGCTTGGATTGATGGGAGTATCAGGCCAATATTCAGAACCAGTCACGGTACCCTGCTTTGTGTTGCACTGATGTGAAAAGTAGGACTCAAGTTCTGAGTAGGAACATAGCCTGGTCACGCTGCATTTACGTGACAATCAGTATCCAAAGCAAACCTTGCAGCAACTAACTATTCTAAGGTTCATTATGTGTGTGTCTGCCCAGCCCAACCTCATAAATTTACCTTCTTTCAGAGGTATTTACTCAGAGCAGACCCTGCAGGAATCCACCTCCAAAACCCAACTTTCTAGGAACAGAGCCGTAGAGTCAGTCATTCTTCAACAGAATGACCAGAAAAGGTAGGTAACTGCTACACAGCGAGTCACTGTAAGGCCAGCTGGTGAGTGTCTGAGTCATATCCTGGATCAAAAAGGCTTCTGAAAATTTTACTGTTAGGCACTAGTATTTTACTTCACATTTTGAGCAAAGTCTTCATCTCAAATGGAGCTGAGAACAGGGATTTTTTCATGCTTGTGTTCTTTTTTTTTTTTAAAACAGTTGTCAGTATGACAATTTGTGATACTTTGAGAATGGTTATGAGAAGCATAAATTTGTAAAGCAGCATTGTTTATTCATTTAGTTCAAGAAATATGCTCTACCTATGCAAGCCTTACTCAGAAGTGACAAGAGCATCTAATTTAGGGTATATCCCTTTCACAAGTCCTGGGCAATTTACATTTATAATGACCGTTGGTTAGTGATGACGACAGCTGGGGAAGAATCCAGTGCTCCAATCAGTGCACTTGCTCTCAAAAGTGGTCAGATACCAGCGTCCAGCAGAACTTAGAAAGCTCCTCTGCTTAAGGTGAGTTCAGATTAGGAATTTCTGTTCATGCTTTCTCTAGGAATTTCCTTGTTCTGACCTCACCGTCCGGTTCTGATGTCACAGTCCTTTGGCTTTATTCACAGAGTAACCTAGAAATGGACGACCTAACCCCACAAACAGACTTGACGGATGAAAGTCAATCTACTTAAACACCACTGTTAACTAGGACAGAATTTTAGCCATGATGATAAGATTTGAGAAGAGATAATTGTTGGAATAAATTCTCCTCAAGGCAATATTGAAGGCAACTCAGATGAAGGGAATAATTGGCATATAATTGTTAGATGTGTCTTTGAACCCTAACACTGTTGAAAAGTTAAAATATTGGTTAAAGTACAATTAATTCTTTTAGAGCCAAAAGGATTTTTGTATTCAGCTAGCAAATCTTATCTGGTACTTAAATAGCCTAATTAAGAGAAACAAATGTCCTGAAACCTCAATAGCCTATGAAAAGAGGAGTTATCAAATGATTTCTTAATTTCAATAGCAAGAAGCATGATAATTCCCATAGTATAATTAGCTGAGCAGTTGATATATTGCGTATTAGAAATAATGGTTATGTCTAATCAGAATGAGTTCTTCCTCATATTTTTCCATTCCATTAAAAAGTGAAGCACCCTCAACCTAATTATGAATGTTGATAGGTTACCATTGTGAAATGAAGAATAAAAGACAAAATTAATTAGTCATGTTAATGAACCTTTAATTTCATTTATATCCTTTTGGTTCTTTGAGAAGAAAAAGAAGATTCCCTAACACTGCAAGGAATAAGCTGTTCTTTAACAGTTTCACTTCTTTTCTGCAGAAAACAGTGGTTTTCTTGCACTTCCCCCATTACTTATTTATCTATTTCTCTTACCTATTTCACAAACAGAGATGCAAAGCCAATACCAATGTAAACACTGGCAATGTCTTACTGTGGTTCTCTGATGTGGACCTTCGGGTTTTGGAAATACACTTCCTGCTCCGGAATTCAGTCATAGCTATTCAAGGCCTTTTTCCTTACCCTGAGCCCTCTTTCTAGGCTCTCATGCTCTTTCCAGTGTTTGATCTAGTAAATCACTGCAGAAGAAATGTTTTTGTATTTCCCTCTTAAGACTCGCAGCTTCTTCTGTTTCCAAGCTCTATGCCAGCCTCACAGTGTGGAGCTGCTGCGCCTAAAGGATAATTTCACATGCTCTCCAAGTCCCCAGAGTGCCTCAGACTGTTTTATGTCCACACATGATCTTGTTAGAACTTCTTGTCAGCGCTTGATCTCAAGAAGCGCTGAGTCAGCACACCAAGCACCCAAGTGCTGGCAATTGAGCCTTGACAAGAAAGCAGCCGGGACTTGGAGTCCCAGGCACGAGCATCCCCTGATTATGCTGTTTTCCTGTGAAAGAACTCAAAAGCAGAGTCTGCCCTGCTGTTTCTCAGAGAAAAGGGATGGAAGTGCTTGTAAATAAAACAACTTTCCAGCATGCCTTCAAGGGCTTTAAGTGTATTTGAATGTAACTGAATGCTTCTGTTTCTAAAAGAGCCTAACTTGTCAGCAATTAGCTGTGAGGGTAAAAGAGGGGAGTTTAGTTCTCAGATATTGTGCACTGCCTGGTTGGGTTTTTTGCATGTCAGGATGGAAGGCTTGGATCGAAATTTGTAGTGCTTAATCCTAGGTCTTGAACTCACACACAACCATTTATCCGTGACTCTAGACGGGAGGGTGAGATGTTCAAACATGTTGACAGGATCCCAGGGGAGTCCCTAGGTCATAGCCTGGTCAGTGTCGAAGTGGAGAGGTGTCCTGGGAGGAAGGTAAGAGAGGACAGAGTTTCTAACGAGGCGTTAGATACCCCTGGAGCATGACACAGTGGTGTAGCCAGCATCTACTTGCCAGGACATACCAAGAACTCTCCTTCAGGCAAAGGAAAGCTTTCCCTGGGGTATTTTATTGTACTTTTAAAGAATGACTCGTCTCAATTTTTTTGTAATCTGACTTGTAAGACAATGTTGCTAGGTAGAATATGGTAAAAAAATAGTAGGAATTCAAATTTAATTCCTTCTGCAAATAATAAAGGATTAACTGTAATGAATTTCTAAATATGATCTGGGGATAAAATAATATATGTGACACACAGCAAGGCATAAGAATATATTCCAAACTTTATTTCTTAGTATTCAGCACTTTTTACCCTAGCACTCAGCACCATAAAATCCTAGCTGACGGTAAGGGGTAAGATAAATTACCCGGCAGAGAGCATAGCTTCCTTCTAACAGGCCCGTTTCTTTCAACTGAGTGTTGTGCTGTGGCCAGTATTGCTTCACTTTACACCATTTGTCACGAAGAAATTGTATTTCCCAAAAGGATAGAATAAGGCTTTTCCTCAGCCCTGGGACACCTTGATGCCTTGCATCTGAGAGAGATCTTTCAGCTCCTGCAATCAGAATGAATTTAAAAGCCAATGTTTAACTGAAAGACTCAGTCTTTTATGGTACACTGAATTTCAGAGCTTTATGAGGGAAAGGGTGATTCAGCACATTTAATGAGAATTACTGAGCTAGGTAAACAAAGGCTGTTTCTATTGCAGGGAGCGCAGTGGTGAGGTAACGACTTCCCATGCAGGGGCAGGTCTCCCCCTCCTGAGTGTGGGAACACGGCTACACCATTTTCTTCAGCAGACGTTGGCCCTTTTGTGTTGAGAACATAAGCAATCAGAGATTATAAAAAATGGGTGCACAATGACATTTTTCAGATAAGACACTTAATAATCTGAAATGCAATTAATTCCTAATCCTTTCAAATATCTTAGTACCCCAGATAAAATATAAATGACAGAAGAAAAACATAAAACTGCTTTAAGAATAGTGACAAAGGATGAGGAGAAGACTGAGGTACTTAATGCTGCCTTTGCCTCAATCTTTAGTAGTAGAGTCGGTTGTCCCCTGAGTACCCAGACCCCTGAGCTAGTAGATAAGGAGAGTGAGCAGAATGAAGCCCCCGTAATCCAAAGGGAGATGGTGAGGGACCTGCTCCAACGTCTGGACATACACAAGTCTATGGGGCCAGACGGGCTCCACCCGAGGGTACTGAGGGAGCTGGTGGAAGTGCTCACCGAGCCACTTCCCATCATTTCCCAGCAGTCCTAGCAAAGCGGGGAGGTCCCAGTTAACTGGTGTCTAGCAAATGTGACGCGCGCCTACAAGAAGGGCCGGAAGGATGATCTGGGGAACTACAGTCCTGTCGGTTGGACCTCAGTGCCTGGGAAGGTCATGGAACAGATCATCCTGAGTGCCATTATGTGGCACATGCAGGACAACCAGGCGATCAGGCCCAGTCAGCGTGGGTTCCTGAAAGGCACGTCCTTGCTTGACAAACCAGATCTCCTTCTCTGAAAAGGTGACCCCTTAGTGGATGAGAGTGTAGCGAGGTGGGAGTTGGTCTCTTCTCCCAAGTAGCATGCAACAGGACAACAAGAAATAGCCTGAAGTTGCACCAGTGGAGGTTTAGATGGGATATTAGGAAAAATTTCTTCACCGAAAGGGTCATCAAGCGTTGGACCAGGCTGCCCGGGGAAGTGGTGGAATTGTCATCCCTGGAGGTATTTAAAGGATGTGTAGATGTGGTGCTGAGGGACATGGTTTAGTAATGGACTTGGCAGTGCTAGGTTAACCGGTGGACTTGATGGTCTTAAAGGTCTTTTCCAACCTAAACAGTTCTATGATCCTATAAGAAAATTAGCTGTGGAAGCTGTATTACTGGTATTGTCTGCTCCTTTTGCATCCCAGATTCTTCCAGAAGCCAATGGAGAGTTGTTATGTGGAAGGATACCAGAAACATTGGTTATTTTGTGCAAACACACAGACATAGCAATTGTAAACACATTGCTGAATGAAAATTACATAAAAGGTTTCCATTACTATGATTCAAATATTTAAATGAATTAGTGGGATGGATAGTGCTATTTTAACATACCCATTTGAAAGACCAGCTTTCCCGTTCTGCCATGTAATTCTCGTATAAATTTGAGTCTGTAGTCTCACACCAGTGAGGAGATCTGATTGCCATAGATTATGCCTGATCTAACATTATTCCAGCTGGTTTAGGTAACCATAGCACCAAAGATAAAATGTTATGGTCTACAGATGCTCAAGGGAGAATATGAAGTCCCATGAGAATTCTGAAGATCTTGTCTTTTATGATAGAGAATACCTGAATTGGCTCAATTAGAACCAGGTCTTCCTTGGGAATGTCATTTCCTGATGGCACACCATATTACTGAGGGAGAAGAGGAAACATCTGAGTCAGGGCACTTGAGTTATCTTTGGAACTGGGATGTTTTATATCTTTCAGAAAGATGAGCTAGTACCTTCACATGGTTGGCACTGTTGCATGCAGTCATACCAGGTCTAGCTGAGTATCACTTCACTTGTCTCCATTGAATTACAAGGGCATTAGTTCTTTCCTATGTGCAAAACTGATATGCTAACTGTGCCTTTCCTCACTAAATACACACTCAAAATAATAAGAAGCTATGGACAAGATAGGGGAGGCATTCAGGGAGTGATCTGCTTAATGGACATCATCTAAGAGGAGTTTGTCAAAACATGGTTTTATTTCTAGGTTGTAGTTTTTACTTCAGATCTTCAGTAGAAATTTTAGAGGTAATTTTAGAAAGAATCAACATCAAAATTGTTTTTCTGTCCCATCTCCAGAAAATTTTTTTACTGTCCTGATGCTTGGGAATTACCTCAAAAGGTCCTTGGCTTAGCAGGAGCATTCTGGAGTCCACCTGAGAGCACTCTGGAGTCAGGAAGAACCTCCTCCAGAGCTCTGCTGAAGAGCAGAGCAATGAGAAGACTGGGGCTTCCAAGGCCTCCAGACTCATGGAGCTGTAAAAGGGCATGTGAGAGGTGTGGGATTTTTGACCTGATGCAGATGTTGGGGCCTGAATACAGGAAAGACGGGTCGATAATAGCCTTCCAGATGAGGTGGCAAGAAAACCACTAAGACAGAATCATGCTGCGTTCTGACAGAAATTGTAGTTTTCTGTTGAAACTGTGTCAGAACGCTCTCCAGTTCTGCAAATAAATGCCTTAGAAGTAATTCTTCTCCCTCTACTTTCCACAAATGCTCAGGTTACATGCACAAAGGGATCACATAGACTGAAATTTAAGCAACTGCTCCAAAAATATGAAGCATTATGAGCATCCACAGGCAAAAGGATGTTGATTCAAAGACTGACACTCTCATCAAAGGTTGGGATACATGCCGACTGGCTTGTTATTTTGGATCTTATGGGGGTGTTGAAAACTGTTCTTGCCTATATTTGAAATGAAACTATAGTGATTTCACACTCAGTGATTTTTTGTACTCGTATGTCAGTGTTGGATTCAATGCCTTCAGTTTAAGTGTCTGAACCTTTTACTGAAAATTATAGAAACATGTACCTGTGTTTTGGGTTTATGTGGCAAGGTTCTGGTGGGCAGGGAGGGCTACAGGAGTGACCTTTGTGAGAAGAGACCAGGAGCTGGCCCCAGGGTAAAAAATGCCACACAGCAGTTGTGAGAGAGGGGAGCAAGAAAAATGTAATAGCATTGTAGAATCATAGAATGGTTTGGGTTGGAAGGGACCTTAAAGATTATCTAGTTCCAACCTCCCTGCCATGGGGGGTTTGAATCTCCCACTAGACCAGGCTGCTCAAAGCCCTGTCCAACCTGGCCTTGAACCCCTCCAGGGATGGGGCAGCCACAGCTTCTCTGGGCAACCTGGGCCAGGGGCTCACCACCCTCACAGCAAAGAATTTTTTCCTAATATCAGCTGGCTTTCAGTTTAAAATGGTTACCCCTCATCCTATTGCT